>JAMRYI010000426.1:0-140392 GCA_029231635.1 Ditylenchus weischeri
GGAAAAATTTAAATTTTCGCTTTCTCGTGCACCTCTAACCCCCAAGCCGCCTATGCCCTCGGAGGAAATAGAGGAAAAAATTTAAATTTTCGCTTTCTCGTGCACCTCTAACCCCAATAACGCCCTCGGAGGAAATAGAGGAAAAAATTTAAATTTTCGCTTTCTCGTGCACCTCTAACCCCCGACTCGGATTCATCTCTAGGGTTTAAATTTGCTCTCGTGTAGCTCTAACCCCCAAGCCGCCTATGCCCTCGGAGGAAATAGAGGAAAAAATTTAAATTTTCGCTTTCTCGTGCACCTCTAACCCCCAAGCCGCCTATGCCCTCGGAGGAAATAGAGGAAAAAATTTAAATTTTGAGCAGAAAAAATGAGTCCGATAGGTGATTTTGGGTCAGCTTTCAAAAAATCCGAGCATAGGGAAGAAGCTATAGAAGTGCCAAAACGCCTGTCCCCTTCCACAAGCTCCAATGATTCAAGGCCACTGGAAACTGATTTTTGTAATGAAATGGGAATTAAGGAAAAAAGATCCAATTACCAACTCTACAAAAAAATAAAGTTTTTGCATATATCTATTGCATGAAGTGAGCACTTTGGTATAATTGTCGAATAGCGCCACCTCATGAAACACCCCGAAACGTGGTTTTTTTAACTTTTTATCACCTGAAAAGCTCAGAAAACATGGTTTCGAGTGGCGCTAGGCTGTTTTTTGAAAAATATTTTTTTGACCACTTTGGGCCCAAAACCCTAGGGGGGACCCTTATGGTCAAATTTTCAATTATGTATTTTTCCAAATTTTGCAAAATTTAGGATATATACACCTTCATGGATATATACCGTAATTCCTCTAATATAAGACCACCCCTTTGATTCAAAATCGTGTTCTTGGCATTGTATTTTTGACCCACTTTTTGAAGAATGCTCTTATGCAAATTACCACCCATTTTGTAGCCAGTGAAATGAGCTACAAAATGGTGTCATTTACATAATGTCTTCAAAGTGGTCAAAAACAATGCCAGAACTACGATTAGAATCAGAGAGGGTCTTATATTAGAGGAATTACGGTACCCTTCCACCCTCCCTTGCAATAAGGAGCAAGTTGGGTCTTTGGACGCGAAGCCGCCAAACATACCTAATTACTAGAGTTTTGGGCCGATTATTCCTCAAGCAAAATTTACTCATAAATTTTCCATAGATTTTCCTTAATTTTGACTTGAAATCGACACTTCGTAACTTTTTCCAAAATAATCAAAAATAAGATTTTGACCTACCGAGTTGTAGGCAGTCTTGGGGACAGCTCCAGCTCCGGTTCCGAGCCGGAGCTGGAGCTGAAAATTATAAATCTCGGAGCTGGGGCCGGAGCTGAAAACTTTTTCGGAGCCGAGGCGAGAAAGTAGGAAAATTTAATTTTAAATAGTGTAAATCTGGCATTTTGTTTCGGCGCCAAGTAAATTGGTTCATTTTGCTGAATTTTTTTAAGCCAATTTTTAAAATGTTTTTCCAGTTGTCTTTGGTTGTTTTAGTCCCAAATATCGCAAGGATTCTGATTTTGCCGAACGTTTTTCCCAAATCCTTTTACGTTGCCATAAAGACCCGCGTCTCTCGTTTATCCGACACCTCTTTTAAAAATCAGGTGTCGGATAAAGAAGAGAAGTCTACTACAGTTCCCCATATCGGAATTTTTTCAAAAACAGGTTTTAACCATTTCTAAGCAATTCTTACACGCTAAAACCGATAGCAACGTTGTTTCCGACAACTTTCCATCAAAAATTTTGACTTTTTTAGATTTTCTACCTGCCTGCCTTCGGCAGGCAACCTACTTCAATAGGAAGCCCCTTTGGGGGTACATGGTTCGGGCCAAGGGCTGACCCTTTATATATCAAGAAATATGTATCTTGAATTTTTGGAGGTGGTGATGCAATGCATAATTTGTGGAGTCAAATTCGTGACCTTTCCAATAACAATGATTTTATATATAATCTATTTCTTTAAATCTGTGTTGCTCTACTACATATGCATATATTTTTTTAAATTTGTAGAATTTACCAGGTTTGTCTACAATGTTCTTTCTTCTTTGATATATATTTTTCTCCTGGAAAAAAAATTAACGGCTGAGACAGCGCATGTATCTTTATTTTTATTGGTTAAATTTCCTTGATATATTTCTTGATATATAAAGGGTCAGCCCTTGGCCCGGACCATGTACCCCCAAAGGGGCTTCCTATTGAAGTAGTTTGCCTGCCGATGTCAGGCAGGTAGAAAATCTAAAAAAGTCAAAATTTTTGATGGAAAGTTGTCGGAAACAACGTTGCTATCGGTTTTAGCGTGTAAGAATTGCTTAGAAATGGTTAAAACCTGTTTTCGAAAAAATTCCGATATGGGGGGGAACCGTATAAGTACCGACGCGGGTCCTTATGCCAACGTAAAAGGATTTGGGAAAAACGATCGGCAAAATCAGAATTCTTGCGATATTTCGGACTAAAACAACCAAAGACAACTGGAACAACATTTTAAAAATTGGCTTAAAAAAAGTGTCGGACCCTAGATGGACGAACCAGATGACGAAGGAACTTGAGGGGGTGTCGGATAAACGAGACTAGATTGTAGTCAACTTCTCAAAATAGCCCCGCAAGTGTTTGGAGCCGAAAGCTGACTTTTCTAAAAAAACTGTTTTTACGAAACTAGTTTTGCCTCTGCACTTTTTGTTGACTTTGGCAATGTATCAGGTGGTCGTGCTTCGCTGCAAAGATAAAGATCTACGCAAGATGTCACTTAATTCCCACCCTTACACACATTTATTGGGTTTTTCCGGTGCTGGTGGAAGTAGAGAGAGGCAAATGTGCCATAACGAATTAGTGATTACCGCTTGAGAGACAACACACCAACATAGACTTACTACATCTTTTCTCATCTCAACAAAAAACATCCAGGTGTGCTGGCAATGCTCTCTTTTCATAAAATTTTTGGTTGCCGCCTTGCATTTAGATTTTACTTTTGTTTGCGACTTTATTATTAATTATTGCATTTTAACACTTTTGCGAGAATTAAAAAATATTCAATTTTTGAAGTACAAAGTATTTTGTATTTCAAGTTTTTTGCCAGCTTCAGTGACCAACATGTGGTAAAATACACTAATATTGGGTAAATCAAAAAGTTTCCTGCCACTCTTGCGAGGATTCCATAAGTTAGAAATGAAAAAAAAGTTTATTAGGAGGCGTTTTATATGCCGGGTGTTTCAAAAAATTTTAGCGGCTAAAATGACTTTTATGTAGGTGGGCCGAAATCCGGTTTTATCGACTTCTAGCGCTGTTTTATACGCTAGAAACTAGGGTGGTGCACGGTCGGTTAATCGAGCCGGACCAGTTTTTGCCCAATTAACCGAAACCGAAAACCGGGTACGAAAAAATGCGGTTAACCGAAAACCGGGTACAACAAATTCCGGTTAATTTACGACAAAAATAACCGAAACCGAGTTTTTTCCGGTTAACCGACCGAAGCGAAACTAAAAAACCGTAACCGAAAACCGGGTACGCCAATATGCGGTAACCGAAAACCGGGTACAACAAATTCCGGTTAATTTACGACAAAAATAACCGAAACCGAGTTTTCCGGTTAACCGACCGAAGCGAAACTAAAAAACCGTAACCGAAAACCGGGTACGCCAATATGCGGTTAACCGAAAACCGGGTACAACAAATTCCGGTTAATTTACGACAAAAATAACCGAAACCGAGTTTTTTCCGGTTAACCGACCGAAGCGAAACTAAAAAACCGTAACTGAAAACCGGGTAGTGATAAATTAACCGTAACCGCACCATCCTACTAGAAACGATAGAAAACGTATTTTTAAGTTTACAGCCTAGCGCCACTCGAAACCATGTTTTCTGAGCTTTTCAGATGATAAAAAGTTAAAAAAACCACGTTTCGGGGTGTTTCATGAGGTGGCGCTATTCGACAATCATACCAAAGTGCTCACTTCATGCAATAGATATATGCAAAAACTTTATTTTTTTGTAGAGTTGGTAATTGGATCTTTTTTCCTTAATTCCCATTTCATTACAAAAATCAGTTTCCAGTGGCCTTGAATCATTGGAACTTGTGGAAGGGGACAGGCGTTTTGGCACTTCTATAGCTTCTTCCCTATGCTCGGATTTTTTGAAAGCTGACCCAAAATCACCTATCGGACTCATTTTTTCTGCTCAAAATTTAAATTTTTTCCTCTATTTCCTCCGGGGCGTAGGGGCTTGGGGGTTAGAGCTGCCAGCAAGCGAAAATTTAAATTTTTCCTCTATTTCCTCCGGGGCGTAGGGGCTTGGGGGTTAGAGCTGCCCGAGAAAGCGAAAATTTAAATTATTTCCTCTATTTCCTCCGAGGGCGTAGGGGCTTGGGGGTTAGAGCTACACGAGAAAACGCACCCTAGAGATGAATCCGAGTCTATGTGCACATGTTGTAACCATCGACAGGCTTTTTTATAAAAGCCAGCATGCGGGTTGTTATGTGAAGTAACGTTTGCTTTGTTTCAGGCAAACCACTGGCTGCACTTCAAGGATCCAACGACTGGGCGAAATTTTTTTTTTCAGAAAATGTCTTTTCGCCACCTGAAAACCCATTTTTCGTACGTTTCACAGCTTGAAACGTCTAAGAAAGCAGTCAAAACACAATTTTGGGAGGTTACCGGACAACAAATTCCTGCCTTTGATTTTCGAGAATCATATCAAAATACTACAGGGTGTCCCGAAATTACGCGCACATTTTTCTTTTTGTCTTTAAACTGTTCAAATATGCTAGACTAATTAATTTTTGAAAGAACTGCCGCCTATCGAGGATGTGGTCATCGGACACGAGCAGCAGCCGAAGCAAGTGATGGTATGGGCTCAGAATCGGAGAATGCATTGAGGCTCAAGGAAACCACTTTGAATGAGTTTTGCCTTTGAGAAAGCGAAAATTTAAATTTTTTCCTCTATTTCCTCCGAGGGCATAGGCGGCTAGGGGGTTAGAGGTACACGAGACAGCTCACCCTAGAGATCAATCCGAGTCTATGTGCACATGTTGTAACCATCGACAGGCTTTTTTATAAAAGCCAGCATGCGGGTTGTTATGTGAGATGAAGTTTGTTGTTTTATTTTATTAAATCATGAATACATGAATAAACCGTGAATAAATGTTTTTGCTGAAAAAAGCGTTTAGACGACT
Organism: Ditylenchus weischeri; assembly: GCA_029231635.1. Classification (NCBI taxonomy): domain Eukaryota; kingdom Metazoa; phylum Nematoda; class Chromadorea; order Rhabditida; family Anguinidae; genus Ditylenchus; species Ditylenchus weischeri. Next base: position 5,191 of record JAMRYI010000426.1, read on the forward strand.
AAAACTAGAGAAAAATGAAAAATAAACAGTATTCCTGACATGGGCGGTCGATTTTTTCGATGTTCGGAAAAGTGCCAAAAATGTCTTTCCCAATCTTAAAAACACGTTTTCTATCATTTTTACCGTCTAAAGCAGCGCTAGAAGTCGATAAAACCCGATTTTGGCCCATTTACATAAAAGTCATTCCTGCCCAGTTGTTTCAGCCTTTAGCTTGGGCATTTGGGCAATTTTACCAAAACTCAAAAAATTTTAGTTCCGGGCAAATTTTGGCCTTTTTTAAGGCCCGGGCAAATTTTGGCCTTTTTTAAATCCTGGGCAAATTTTGGTCCGGGCAAATTTTGTCCGTGACTATTTATGGGGGATTATTTATGGGCGACTGTAATATACAAAAATTTCTATAGTTAACAATGGGGTAAAGTCGGACTCAGGATGAGCGGGTGTTTTTTCTGAGTTAGAAAAAAAGCTGGGACAGAAAATACTAAAGAAGTTTTTGGCCAAAAGTGAGAAAAAAAAGTTTATTGGAGGCGCATATCGAATCTGAGGGTTTCTCAGTCCAAATTCTCGCTAGTGGTTTACCTTACATGTTAGTCACGGTTATCCGACATTTGCGCGCCAAAATACATTTTCATACCTGGACTTCATTTCAACCCCCTTGATAGTGAATAAACCACCAGCCCAGTAAATTTTCCACCTTATAGGAAGGTTAGCTAGGTGGATAACCTGGATAAAAAGGGTGTAAATAAGCTGGTTCAAAAAAACAAGCTGGTTCAAATTTTTAAAAGTTAAAAGTGCTAAAAGTTTCCTTATCCATTGGCTTATATTAGTTTTCGTGTGTTCGAAAAACTTAATATTGTAAAAACAACCAGGACCGTGAATTCGCCACGTAAAAAAGTATGTTATCCCTGCGGTTGGTAGGTGGATACAATGGATGAATGACTAAGTCCTCAGTTTTTGAATTCAATTTTGAGTCTAACGGGCATAAAATTTTTGAACCAAGAGCACTTTTTTAAATATCACGTTTTAATCAGACAAATTACCACTCGCAAGTGGCCATCCAGCCGGACAGCTGAAAAAAGTGTGTACTTATCTTTTCTATACTTAATTGCACTATAATAATTACTCAAAACTGCTTTGCATACAAGAATTATATTTGATGAAGAGATTTTATGTGAGAACAACCATCAAAATAACACTAATGCGAATCAACAAACCAAAGTTAATTTTCAACATCACTCAAATTTTTATTTTCATCATGGCTGTTCACTTCTTCGGCGATCAGATTGCTTGGAACTGTAAATCTTGACAGGTGATGCTGAATCGATTTGAGAAACTGAAGCCTGTTGTTGGAGCAGTATCGTAGCACAAGAAGCTTGATGTTTTCTTCCCTCTGGATTTCGCTGGGTCGCCGCACTTGACGCAAAGCTTTAGCTGGATTGACGCGAGCTCTAAAGTTTTCCATATGACAACTTATTGTGATCAAACATCACTTTTTGCACTTCAGAATTATTTGGCGAGCCTTTTCCTCTTCCATTTGAAATCGAACATTAAATTGGCTAAGTAGCATATGTGCTTTGGAAAATCTACGATTGAATGCATTGTGCCAACCTTTGATAGCATTGTTCGTCCTCGAAAACCCTTCAATAGCAGCATCTCGGCAATTCCAATGGGCAATAGGGAACATACCATCTCTTGAAATTCTTCCAATCCGATGACGGATGTAGGTACGCTCGAAATATCCCAAATATTCTGAAATTGTAAAAACTTTGCACATATCTATCGAAAATATGTAAAAATCAACCTGTCAGCTGACTCAGCTGATCAATAAGCCGAAGTTCATCAAAAAGAGACAAGAAATTTCCCAATTGGCGTTTTGATTGAGCATGTTCATACCAAGCTGCGAATGAAAAATGAAGAAAGGCTGCTTGTTGGGCTCAGCTTGACTGGAACTTAACAGCTATAAAGCACCGCAGAAAGCATTTGAAAATTAATCTACTGAGAATCGACCAAAAGAAAAAGAGTTCCTTTAGTTTGAGTAAAAAAGACCAAGCATACGATTTCCCGAATAAGCTTGTCAACACTGCTTGCACCGACAGGCTTTCTTACATGCTGAATAATTCGCTGAAGAGCTCTGTCATTCGGAAGACATAGAAGTTCGCCATCTGATATCCCATCTTTTGCCGTCGAAATCACATCAATTGAAGGCTTGCAGAAACTGGAAATTGCGTCTCTTTTCAAGTTTTCTATTTGACACCGACGTTAAAAAAATCAAATAAAAAGGCTTAGCCAAAAAGCATAATACCTGAATGTTAGAGGCGCTACGTCAACAGTTGTGCGGTTTCGTTGCCTGCAAAGCTTACCAGAAGCTGATTTCGTCCATCCACCACAGAATGCTTTCAAGAAACGCCAATATTAGATCGTTTGACGAGTACAGGGTGGTCCATCTTTGTCGAACTATTTGTTTTGATCATAACTTTATTATTTTTCAACCATTCGGCGAGATTTTTGTTGCATTCGAAAGAGCAAGCTTTGGGCTTTTGTTTAGTACCAAACACTCATAATAACATTCATCAGAACATGACAGAAAACAACAGAGAAAAATCACTAATATTTCCAACAAAAATTCCCATTTATTCGATATTTCCATATGTTTGCTCAACACTTCTGCCTTGGACTTCGATGCATCTTCTTAAGCGGCTTTCATAGGAATTGATTGATCGATGAAGCATCTCCCATGGCAAGTTGTCGAAAGCCGTATGAATCTTTTGCTTGAGCATCTCCAGATTGGCCGGTTCCGTTCGATAGCATTGCTCTTTGATCCACCCCAGAGAAAGAAGTCGCACGGCATCATATCAGGCGAGTAAGGCGGCCACGGCATGTTTGCTGACATTCTTCCCGTCCAACGGCCAGCCAAGTTTAAGGACCCATCTGAAACAAAGGAGGTGTTCATTGAGAGGTGCAAAAAATAGGTGGGGTCTGGATAAAGGATAAGTACCAAGAAAACATTGGAAAAAGGGAAAAAACCAGCAAACCTTGTCTGTGTCTTCTTTCTTTGTTCACACTGCCCGTCTCGGAGATCTTCTGCCACCATTCGTAAATTCGGATGTTTCTTGGCGTTCTTGCGTGTCTTCCGAACTTCTTGCGGTATTCGATTTGAACTTTCTTCGGTGAGCCATGCATTCCATATCAAATTATTGTCCAATTTTTTGTGATCTATCGAATAATCGGCCATTTCGAGCTGAAAATGAACTAAAGTTTAACAGGTCTGTAATCAACACTGTTTAAAGGAACATATGGCATGTTTGGTACCAAACAAAAGCCCAAACCTTCCTTTTTAGAATGCAACGAAAACCTCGCCGAATGGTTGAAAAATAAAAAAGTTATGATCAAAACAAATAGTTCGACAAAGGTGGACCACCCTGTATTTGGCTTGTAATGCCTCATTTCATAACCATCACAAATGACCAGAAGCTTCATCTTACTTGAAACAGATGTCATATTTAAAAAACAATAAGTACAATGAAAAATATAATTTTAACGTAAAACATTTGAGCCAGTTTAATAAAAGCTTCAATTCGACATTTCCACCCCATTCCACGCAGGTAATCCGCTGATTCTTTTTATGGTTAAATCACTAATTACGTCGCCCAATCGCATGCCTGAGCTTTCATCTATTGTGTAGGGGGTTAAAATGAAGTCCATATATATGAAAATGTATTTTGGGACGCAAATGTAGTGGCGCGCAAATGTCGGATAACCTGAGTCACTAATGCAAACAGTCGAATTGCAGCCAAAAATTATTTTTAGGTCCGAAAAAGGTCGGAATAAAAAACCATTAATAAATTGCATTAATGGTGCCACCATTTCTCTAAAATGATAACAATAATTAGCTGCACTAGCAGTTCCAGTAATAAAACCAAATTTATTGTCTGCATATGTGAGGTCTGTTCTTAGCTTGATAAATTGGAAAAAAGACCCTATGCTTATCACTGAATACCAATTTTTTGTTCCGTTTTTTTGCTTCTTTTGGAGCTTGTTGTAAACACACACACATTTGTATACAACTACTGCTGCCAATCTTTGTGCTATCCCTGCTCTTGTTTGTTGACAATCGTACATGTCTGGCAGAACAAGAAAATAGTGTATATTCCCCAAAGGACTCTTAATTTCATTGCTTGGAACATCTTTTTTACTGCAGCAGTTCCCAATTTTTTTTTAACTCAAATAAAAAATATCCAGCTGTAGCTTTTGTTATTGGTCACCAAAATGTATTAATGATGAAGCAATTTTGGAGCAAAATTGTATACTCTTTATCTGCAAAAATTTGGTTACTGAAGATTTTTGCAAAAAGTACACGCCTACTACTGGGACTCGAACCAGTGGTTGTTTTTTGAATGATGTACAGAAAGGCATTTTGTTTACCAAGTCCTGGCACTTTTTTTACTAGAAAAGGTCTTTTTTTTCACAAAGTGGTCATTTTTAAAGGGGCATGCTCACCTGTTCAAAATTTTTCCCCGCCAATTCAAAAATTTTTCCGAATCATTGAACTTCTGTACGGATTTTTTGGATTGGTTTCTGACAAAATAAGGCCTAGAATTTAATTTTAGGTATAGTTATGCCAGAAACCAAGTTAAAAAATCCGTACAGAAGTTCAATGATTAGGAAAATTTTTCGAATTGGCGGGGACAAAATTTGAACAGGTGAGCATGCCCCTTTAAAATCGGGAGGAACTGGCCGTGGGGCAAACTGGCATGTCTCCGTTTTTAGAGACAAGAAAATTTTACTCTTTTAGTTTTTGTGCATTTCAATATTTGTGCATTCATTTATTCTCCAAAGGATCAAATAATATCATTTCCTCAAATTATTTATTATTATTTAAATTCTTAAATTTACAGAACTTTGGCTAGAGTTGTAAAAAAGCTGTGGGAATTTTTTAAATTGATGAACCGCATAATTACCTGGACAATATCTTTTTTTATTTAATTTCGGTAAAATGTCTTAAAAAATTTATGAAGACCAAGGCAAAAACATAATAGAGGTTATACAGGATAATAATCTCAAAAACTTTAAAAAGGGACATTTGTGGGGAAATTACATTTTACCAGTGCTCATTGCCATTATTGCAAAAAAAGATTTTAAAGGGAAATTTCAAAAGCAAAACAAAGTCTGAGGTTTCGAAAAAAGGACAAATGTTTTTGAAAAAGACGCATGAATATCCGTTAGTTATAGGTTAATCTAAGTGGATTTCTCAGCATTCGACTTATCTTGACCCAAAAATGCTGATTTTAGACGATTTTGACATGGTATCCTTTGACCAATTTAAGGAGTTACAGTCGGAGTTACAGTAAGTTACAGTCGACTCTCGATTTAACATGCGGTCGATTTAACATACGGCTGAGGGCGATTTCGTTGTCCTGAATCAAATTAAGGTAAACAGACTCTCGATTTAACATACGGCTGAGGGCGATTTCGTTGGCCTGAATCAAATTAAGGTAAACAGACTCTCGATTTAACATACGGCTGAGGGCGATTTCGTTGGCCTGAATCAAATTAAGGTAAACAGACTCTCGATTTAACATACGGCTGAGGGCGATTTCGTTGGCCTGAATCAAATTAAGGTAAACAGACTCTCGATTTAACATACGGCTGAGGGCGATTCGTTGGCCTGAATCAAATTAAGGTAAACAGACTCTCGATTTAACATACGGCTGAGGGCGATTTCGTTGGCCTGAATCAAATTAAGGTAAACAGACTCTCGATTTAACATACGGCTGAGGGCGATTTCGTTGGCCTGAATCAAATTAAGGTAAACAGACTCTCGATTTAACATACGGCTGAGGGCGATTTCGTTGGCCTGAATCAAATTAAGGTAAACAGACTCTCGATTTAACATACGGCTGAGGGCGATTTCGTTGGCCTGAATCAAATTAAGGTAAACAGACTCTCGATTTAACATACGGCTGAGGGCGATTTCGTTGGCCTGAATCAAATTAAGGTAAACAGACTCTCGATTTAACATACGGCTGAGGGCGATTTCGTTGGCCTGAATCAAATTAAGGTAAACAGACTCTCGATTTAACATACCCCTCAATTTAACATACGGCTGGGCTTGGTCCCGACAAAGAAATCTACACTCGATTTAACATACTGTCAATAAAATTAGAAAAAAATAAATGAGCATTTTGAATTGTAACGTTTTTTTGTTGGAAAAATAGTTTGTGTTCAGTTGTGTCATTGTTTTTTGTGGAACTCTCTTATTGGCCGAAATAGATGTCTGAAAGGATGTCCACAAGAAGGATGTGGAAGCAGCAGCAGAAGACAGCGACTCCGAAATGGTAGAAATCGAAGATGAAGAGCCTGCAGTCACTGTCCGAGAAGCAAGCCAAGCATTGAGAATCTTCCAGCGCTATGCCGATACAGTCTCTGATCTTGCCACTCTCAAATTGCTTGATGAACTGGATCATGCTCTATATTAAGAACGATACAAGACTGTGAAGCAGAAATCAATTCCAAGTTATTTTGCTCCTGAAGAATGATTGACTGCCAACATCATTGATATTGTCTCGTTTGCCAACATCCTCGTTATTGTTCTGCCTTCCAACATCCGTGATAAATTGTTTTTGGAAATGTTTTGCTGTTAGGACATTTAATAAAACCTCGATTTAATATACGGCATGTGAAACACGGCTGAGGCGATTTGGTTGGCCTGAATCAAATTAAGGCAAACAGACTCTCGCTTTAACATACCCCTCGATTTAACATACGACTTCACTCGGTCCCCAGCCCGTATGTTAAATCGAGAGTCGACTGTATTGTAAAAAAATTTTTATACAAAAATGCTTTTTTGAAAACAAGCTGCTAGAAAAAAACTTGCGAATAATTCGACAAAGACGTGCATAATATGTTTTTGTTCATTATCAACCGCCTGCACATTGCTGAGCACAAAAATGAATACCCTTGTCCACAACATATTGTTCTTCTTTGTGTCCATTCATAGCAAGAGGACCTTTTAGGTGGTGGTCATTTACATTTGGCTCAAGAGCCCACTACCTACCTTGCTACCTCTTCTTTTTGATTAGAAGGAGGGGCAGGCACCCCCACCCCATTCATAGGTCCTTTTTGAAGGGCTCTAAAAGCAAAGGTTGATTTGCATAGCCCACCACCACCACACTATGCAAGCTGGGCGGATCAACTGTCAGTGTTGGTGGACACTAACACTTGTATAGTGATTTGATTGACTGAGTGCATTATGCCTGCTGTATTATTGAAATATAGGATGTTGTGCTGGTCATTCGATTCCGTTTGAGTGCCCTTTCGGAGTGATCCTCTCCATGACCATTTTTACTATCACCAAAGTGGATTTCAAATAATGGGCGAATTTTTTTTTAAAGTGACCAAGGATTTTGCATCTTCATTATAGTTGGTGGTTATGATTTATGGTCGTACTGATTTTCGCGTGGTATTTTCGGTTGAGACTACCATGTTTGTTTTTTTTTAACTGATGTATTTTCAGTGACGCCTCATGTTTTTGCAATTCTGATCTATCTATGCTTCTAATGCGACTTTTAATTTTGCGCAAGTTTTTTACGCCGGGTTTGCAACAAAAATTTGCTTTATTGAAAGACTTTTTCCTCCAACTTTTTGAAATCTTACTTAGTCAGTTGATAGTTTATTAAAAAACTGAGATCCTGGGCTACACGCTTGGCAAAAAAATTTGAAAAGTGATAAGAAAAAACCCCCGAGAATTTTTCAAATTTCCGGCAGGAAAAGTGTTGGATATTCTATACTAGGGTCCAAAATTTTTTCTTAATCACCGAACTTTTGTACGGATTTTTCAACTTGATTTCTGACAAAACAAGGCCTAGAATTTAATTTTAGGTGTGGTTTTGTTAGATACCAAGTTTAAAAATCCGTAGAGAAGTTCAGTGATTAGGAAAAAATTCTGAATTCCCGGACACCACCCCTTATTAGCGTAGGCATGCCCCTTTAAAATGGTTTCTAGTTTTCTAAATTCCGTATTTTGAAAATTTGATGTGTATTTTCTGAAAGAGGAGACCCTCAGCTTTCTTGTGTTGTATAGGGTGTCATCCAAAATACAAACCTCGCAAAACTCATATAAAATTAAACTTTTCGTATTTTGTAGAAAACTCAAGATCTTGAGTTCAAATGACGGATCCCTTTCACAACTCATTGGTTTTGTAATTCTCTTTTTCCTATTCTGTAGAGAAGATCCAGGGCTACATTTTGGTATATGATTCTTGACAAAAAAAATGAAAAGTTTGACATTTTGGATACAAGAGGAAAATTTGAGTATTTTGAAGGATACACAAGTTCTGTACTCCAAATGGCCTTAGGCCAGGGATGAGATCTCAAAATTTTGAAAATAAGGACATTTGCTTAACATAAGGATTTTGGCGAAATATGCTATTTTATCCAGTGCTTATTACCATTTTTGTGCCAAAAGAAATTCCATATTGTATTTGACACAAATTCTTTAAGGAAAATAGCCTACCGTATTCTCTCTAATAGACGGGCCGGCCTGTCTATTTTTCAACCCCCCTCAGAGGGGGCCCGTCTATAAGAGATGGGCCTTCTAATAGAGAGGGCCGTCTATTTTTTATTTCGTAAAAATTTTATACCAAAAAAATCCAGCCATTAAAATTTATCAAAATTGCCAACGAACTTCTTCGAACTTCTAAATTCACATCTTTATTTAGAACGTAGACAATCAATCAATTCAACACTCAATGGACGCATCACTATCATTGAATAAATCTTCGTCTTCATTGAGATCTATATCTTCTAAGAGCTCAGCCAACTTCTTTTCTTCCCGCGCCATTTGCAGCTTGCTTCGACCAGTAGGCACTGGACCATCTACCTTGAAGCAGTGTATCTTGTTATCCTCGCTTCCATCAGTTGAATTAGTGAGCACACATGATTTGAATGATTCGACGATGAGCGACTTCGGCAGGCTTTCCCATGCGTCCACTGCAGGTAGATGGCCATTGGTGCAGCTTTCAGATTCCCTCCTTTCGTCATTTCTTTATCGCCATGGAGCATCCAATCACCGTAGAACTGTCGGATTTTCACCTTGAACGGAGAATTCCAGCAAACGTCTATTTATTCGGAGCCAAAAAACAGACTCATTTGTACAAAGAAACTTATTACTCAAAAAAACGCGCAAATTTTAACAATCATTTCAGTTATTGACTTACTGGGGTGAAACGTCTTTAGGGGGCCCGTTTATTAGAGAGAATACGGTATTTTGCTATGTAAAACGGTGTGATGAAAAGCTTTACCCACTGCGCCATGCAAACACGTCTAAGAGGCTCGAGGAAAAATTTTCGGGCGTTTTGAAAAGCCGTGCGGCAGGAAAAGAGCTGTTTTCAGGGTCGAAAAGTATTTCAACCCTATATAAAGAAAATACGGCATGCTAAGGTCACAATTAGAAATAAATTTATGAGTCATTACTCATTTTAGGCTAAATTATAAGGCTATTAAGATAAATAAACCATTCTGGGTGCTACCGGAGAATCCGGTCCCATTTTTGCCTTGGTCCCCCCTGTTGTTTTTTTCCTTGGTCCCCCCTTTTCTTTTTGCCATGCTTCCCTGTTATTGTTTTGGATTGTCTAAAACCTACCCTATCGCAAAAAAAACCAACAGGGGGGACCAAGGCAAAAAGGGGGACCAAGGAAAAAAAACAACAGGGCGGACCAAGGCAAAAAGGGGGACCAAGGAAAAAAAACAACAGGGGGACCAAGGCAAAAATGGGACCGGATTCTCCGGTAGAACCGCCCGATTTTAGAGGTCACCAAGTCAAGGAGGGCGATGTTGTGAGGATACCCGTGCAATGAATTTCATTGCACGGTTAACTAAACGAGAGAATCTAGGAGTATTCACAAACTCACAAAATGTATCTAATATGTGTTTTTCGATTTCGTTTCAAAGCAGGTCTCCCAAGTGGGCTGATTTCTCAGCATTTGGATGATTTTGACCTAAAGTGCTGATTTTGGAAGATTTTGAGCTGGGAGCCTTCTTTTATAGTCATATTTTGTTGGTGATATGTTAATAAGTACGATCAACGTTTCTGAATATATGCCGCATTGAACATGATCAGATATTTTTGCCAAGTCCCTGATTGTGTTGTTGTGAGTTGTAGTAATGGACAGCTAGGTTGACCAGTGGCAGGCAGACACCCTCCCTGCCCACATTCATCATCCCCCACTTTTGACCAAATCAACAAATGGGGTGGGGGAGGCTGAGTAGCGAAAAGAAAGCTGGCTGCCAGCCCTGCCCCCACTCTTATCACTTTTCTATTATCGCTTGTTCAATTTGTCTGTTCTCTCTATCTGCCCAACCTCAAAAAGCTTCTGTTGCAGGCGAAAAAGTGTGTCTTTTTTCTTCGGCCTACTAAATAATATTATTAAAAATTGGAATTTGTCAAAGTAATTCTTTATGTTGCTGACTGCCCAAAAATTATAGCTAACTAGAACATTCATTGGCGCTACTTGCATATACCCCCCCCCCAAATCAAGTTTCTTAAATGTTCCCAAACACCTTATATCGACCTGAAATCGCATCAGGAATTTGAAAAAGACATTATTTTCAGGTTCTGGTCAATAAAAAAAGAGTTTTTCGCATTTTGAAATTTCGACTATTTGCCCTATTAAAGTCAATTAAGTCAATAAATATTCTTTATTTATTACAAAAAATTTCAGAGGTACCTGGCATGGCCTCAATGACAACTAAAACTTTCACCTACTTTAAAATGAAAGAAGTTGAACATAGTTTTGAATACTGGGGCCTACCGCATAAATAAACTCTGGTATGCATGATTTTTCATGCAGTCATTTGTGTCTAAGGTATGTGGGTGTGCGCCCTCCAAGCCCCCTTCGGGGGCGCAGGGGGCTTGCTTGGTTAGAGATGCGCGCACTCACTTACCTTAGACATAATTCCGAGCAAGACTCTCGATCAAAAAATGCATTTAGGGGCTCTTTTTTGCCAAGTCCCATGTTGAAAAACAGGGTAAAACAGTCATATGGTCGAGATTTCAAAATGCCCAAAACTTGATTATTTATAGAACTCAAGAATAAGAACTCAAAAATAATGTCTTTTTTGAACTCCTGAGGCGATTTTGAGTCGATATAGGGTGTTTAAAAACACTTTTAAAAAAAGTTGATTTGGGGGTGGTATATGCAAGTAGCGTCCATTCATTGCTACTATTGCGCTTGTCGACCAAATAACAGTTGCGTTTTGCAATTTTAAAATACCGTATTTCTTCTAATTGCCGCACAGTCTCTAATTACCGCACACCCCTAACTTTAAAGACATACATCTCGGAGCAGAGTGAATATTTTGCTGAGCTGTTTGATGCATTTTCTTAACTCCCACGAGCTCTACCGATTCCACTTTTCAGATCTTGGTTAAGCACCCGAAAATCTCTAGATCGAATTTGAAAATTTCCGATTTTCAGGTGATTGAAAAATAAGCGCACATGTGCGGCAATTAGAAGAAATACGGTATCTGCTTTACATACAGTCAAATCTTTATATATTGCCATCCTTTTATTTTAATTAGAGAGCCACTATATCATGGTTTTGTTTCCTAAACGGCAATATTATTTACTAGGGACCACAGGCGCCTATCGGCGCCCAGTACAGTACAGTTATTTGTATAGTACAGTTATTTCGAAATTTCAATGAGGGGCTATGACTTCATTCATAAAAATAGGTATATCCCCTATTAGAACTCATTTTTTTTTCGCCTGTTCTTTTTTTTAAACGAAAGCTGACATTCTGGGGAACACGATGGTATTAGCGACAAAAGTGATTTCGCTATCTACGACCCGTTCTGGCCTTCGAAGTGAATAAGCGTTACCCACCCACCCACACATGCCAAATACTATATAAGATTTACAGTCGAGTCCCGCTATAACGCCACCCAATACAAGTCTACTGACGACTGACCCATTAATGCGCACGTGTACCTAAATGTCCTAAAAATTGCCTTGGTCTCCCCTATGAAATTTTTGAATGTTGAATTATTTATTTGTTTTTTCTTTCCGCAGTTATTTTTGTTCAAATCTGAGGACTCATGTTTGGCGTGCAAACTTCGACCCAAATGGCGTTGCGAGAAACGCGATGTCGGCCTTTGTTTGAACTCAGAATCTCAAGGCTACACAATAGTGTTATCAAAAAATGAAACAAAGAAAGACGAAAAAAATCTGGGACAAAAAAAGTAAATTTGGTACAAAAAAAGTGTAACCGTTTCGAATTTTGGCAGAAAAGCGGCTGATTCCACACTTATGAACACCTTAAAGTATTCTTACAACTAAAATGGCCGGCTCTTTATGTGTTCGCGGGACCCACCAAAAAATTTTGCCTTGGTCCCCTGTTGATTTTTTCTTTCTTTTTTTTCACAAATACAGTCAAGTCCCCAGCACCCCTTCAAGTTCGTTCCCGCCTAGAGTCCGACACTTTTTTGAAGTGTCTGATTTTTTTTTGATTTTTAAAGTCTCTTTCCAAATGTGATTCGCCAGTCTGGTCTGAAGTATCGCAAGGTTTGCGATTTTACCGGTCGTTTCCGAAAAGACTCAATTTTTCGACCCGCCCGTATCGATTTTACGGCACCTCTTTTCAAAAAAAAATTGCCGTAAGATCGAGACGCGCGGGTCTTAATGGCAAAAAATTGAGTCTTTTCGGAAACGACCGGCGAAATTGGAATCCTTGCGATATTTCGGACCAGACTGGCGAATCATATTTGGCAAAAGACGTGAATGAAAGACAAAAGTGAATGAAGTTCAAAAGACTTAAAAAATCAATGTAAAAAAGTGTCGGACCCAAGGCGGGAACGAAGTTTAGGGGGGTGCCATAAAATCGAGACTTGACTGTATTTGAGCACAATACTAGCCATGTAATTAATAATAATTCAAATTTTTAGAGCCTTTTTAGCTTAGGCTCAGGCGCAGTGTAGGCCAGCGTACGTTAAGACGGACTCAACATATTTTTCTTGCCTGCACCCTGCCTAAAACAAAAAAACAACAAAGGGGACCAAGGCAAAATTTTTTGGGGTCCCTCGAACACATATAGAGTCAAATGGCCTTTGGTTGTTATCCCCACAGCTAATTTATTTATTTTTTCGATATACTAAGTCCCTTGTTTTGACCCACCGAAAAAGTGGTGTGTCTACCACCACCACCATCACCATTAAACCCTGCTTAATTACCCACTCCCCGCCAAAAAACAAAGGAGAGATGGATCAACTGTCTCCCGACCACCACTCAAGCACTTGCCAGCTAAGCCAATTGCTTTTACTGCGTAATCCTGGCTGGCCCAGCCGTTCGTTTTTTTGTTGTGTTCAACCCCCCACATGCACTAACACACACATATTTTTTGGTCTTCTTCGTGTGGTGTTCCTTAGACCTTCAGACAAATTTCTGTTCTCTCCCACTCCCCTTCTGTCTGGTGAGGATGGAAAGGGGTTTAAAAACGGGGAGAGCAATGAACTGAATGAATTCCAATTGTGCTGGGAAATGGAGCTGGGGATTAAACTAATTTCCACCGACTTTCCTTTTCTGGCCTGCCCTTTCCTGACTATTGTCCTGGTGCATGGAGCCTCCTATGCCTCTAAATATTGGCCTATTATCATTGTATGGCTCCTCAAGACCAACAATCAGATACGTACTTTCAAGATTGAGCAAATGGGTACCCGCTGGTGGTTCGGGTGTATCCTTGTGGTTCGGGTGTATCCAGGTGGTTCGGGCACCTGCTTGTAGTTTGGCATATAAAACGCCTTAATTTCAAGGCTTAATTTATAGGAATCAAGTAGGGTTGGATTCGGTAGGTTTTTTTTTTTGGATCGGTCGGTTTAAAAAAACCGGTTTTCGGTTAATTTTTGTCGCAAATAAACCGGTATTTTGTTAAAACCGGTTTTCGGTTTTGGTTTATTTGCCAAAAAAACCCGGTTTTCGGTTAACCGACCGGTTCGGTTAACCGACCGAATCCAACCCTAGAATCAAGTATAAAACGACTCCGAAAAACTTTTTTATTTAGACTTTTGGGGGATCAGGCATGTTTTTGTCTCGTTGACTATATTTGCTCATTCTGAGCCAAGATGACCACCCACTAATTCTACCTTATTACCTCTAATACACGCCCCTCCTCTAATAACGCAATCCCCTCCTATTTTTTTATTACGATTTCAGAGTACAGGCTATTTTTCATCGACAATTTCAAAATTTTTAGGGGGGTTGAAATGAAAACGCCCCGGAGCGTCTATTCGAGGAAATACGGTAACTTAGAAAGAGACTTCGTGAGATAACTAAAGAATTCCAAGAAAACATGCTACAGTTATCTCATAAGGTCTCATTCTGAGTCAGATTAAGTGGGTAGTCCTTTTGGCTCAGAATGAGCAAATATAGTCAACGGGACAAAAACATGCCTAATCCCCCAAAAGTCAGAAATAAAAAAAGTGTTTTTGGAGTCGTTTTATATTCGATTCCTTTAAATTACCGTATTGTGTCTAATAAGGCCCCCGGGCCTTATTTTTCAACCCCTCGAAAATCGGGAAATTTTGAGGTCAATCTCGAGATTTTTGGGTGAAAATCTGAAATCTAAAAAGCAGAATCCGTAGAACTCGTGGGAGGTAAGAAAACGCAATAAACAGCTTTGCAAAAAATTGACTCTGGCCTGAGATATAGGTCCTCAAATTTAAGGGGGGCCTTATTAGAAGGAGGGCCTTTTTAAAGGAAATACAAGCTTGAATATGTGTTGGTAAGCTTGAAAATTCTGAAATCGGCAGCTACGGGAATGCCTGGCGTAAAATCGAGAGTATATAACACGCCTCGAAACAAAAGTTTTTTTTCATCGAGGCCGATTGTAAATGGCATATTTTGTGCGGGGCATTTTGGCTGTGGAATTTTGCCTTAAAAGGCTTCAAAAGGCCCTAAAAAAGCTAATTTGAGTGTAAATGGCATATTTTGCCCGGCTTTAGGGCAAAGTTCCACAGCCAAAATGCCCGAAACGAAATGGCTCAGCCACGATGTAAAAAAAAAACTTTTGTTTATAGGCGTGTTATACCACAAATGTGATATAACTGATCTTTGTTCCACCGGCTAGCAACTGTTCTAGTCCAAAAACACTTTGCATACCCATACCGCCAGCAAATTGTTGTATTTGCATACAAGAAGGAGGTGATGATGAACTTTAACTTAACCTTCCCTGCCCTTCTCAGCGGGTGGTGCTCATTTTGTAGGGGTGTGCGCTCAAGTTAGTCAGCCGCCCTCCCCCTTCCCCCAATTAATTACCGAGAAGCACGGGCAGCAGAGAGGCTCTCCGTTTGTGGTGTGTGCATATTGTGTGGTGGGGTATATCTCTGTTTCACCACCCCCACTTCCTAAGCCCAACTGATTTACTTTCCTCCTCCTTTGTTCTTCTTTTTCTTCGCTTAAATTAATTGAGAAGTGTGGTGTTTTGCAAGTGGTGATCTGCTTCCTCTACTAGATTGGATTAAACTGTTTTTTTTGGGGTTTTGCAGGAGCCAGAGTCTTTCAAGGAGAGCCAGCCCTATTGCTAGCACCACTATTCCAATTGATCTGTTCACAATAGGAGAACTACTACTTTTTGTATTGCTGCTGCTGCTGCTGCTACTACAACCACTAGCACTCCGCCTTTATTAATATTTTCAATTGAGTGATTTGGGGCAAGATGCTGGTGTTGCTGAAAAAATCACTTCCGTGATCCTATTCAGATAGTTGGTAGGTCATTTTTTAGTTGTTGATCTCAAAATTGTCTTATTGAATTGGGAAACTGCTTATACAAATGGCTGTAGAGGTTATGTAGCCAGGTTTAATATTAGGTTGATCCAAAAGTTCTTGGGCACCTTGAAAAAATTTATTTTCGATTTTTTATTCGCTTCTTTTTCGTCGTTTCATCTCATCTGTCTTTTTTAGATGACAGACGATCATTTACGCCACATGCAAGCTACAGAAGAAGCAATTTTAACAGATCTGCAAGTTTATTTTGATTCGAAACCGATTAGATTCTTTGTTAAAGGTATTGGGAGATTGCCTGAAAGATGGCAAAATGTTGTTGATGTTGAGGGAGATTATTTTGTTGAATAAAGATTTTGGAGAGCTGTTTTGTTGATGTGACTTCGAGTGATATCTCCTCTGAATTAGATCTGCAAACATTGGAATGATAAACATCATGCTAAAATATTAACACGTTAATAAAAAATCGAAAATAAATTTTTTCAAGGTGCCCAAGAACTTTTGGATCAACCTAATAATATCATAATATTTCTTTAACACTGTGGACATATTTTTACAACCCCTCGATTTTCGAAAACCGGTCTTATCCCTCTGTTGTTTTTATCATTTTCATCAATTGCTCCTTTTTAATTTTCCCAAATCATGAGAGGTACGGCTTGAAAATTTTTTTAAACAAATCGGCTTTTATGGGTTATCGGGACCTCACTCTAAATAAGTTCTTTCAATTCCTTGGTATTCCTGTCGATTTAAAAAAAATGATCACCTTGACCACAATCAACATAATTACTTTTATAATAAACGAAAAAAATAAGGTGCTCCTTATAACCTACAACAACTGTAAAAATGGCAGTTTCTGGTGAGGTGCCGATAACCCATAAGAACCAAAAAATCTCTTTTAGTCTGAATTTACGGAATTGCTGAAAAAAATCCTTAAATAAATTACCGTATTTCCTCTAATAATCCGTCATGCCCTAATAAGGCGACACCCTTGACTTTGAGAACCTATATCTCATCCCAGAAAAAATAATTATGCAAATCGGTTTTTTAAGTTTTTCAGCTCCCACGAGCTCTACCGATTAAACTTTTTAGATTTTGGTTAAGCGCCCGAAAATCTCAAGATCGACCAAAAAAATTCTGACTTTTGGGGGTTTGAAAAATAAGGCGACTGTCATCTCATTAGAGGAAATACGGTAGTGTAAAATTTACACAGTTGACTTTCAAGCTCACACAGTTAACTATAAAACCTTGACCACATAAATCAACTATTTGATTAACTGTATTTTTTTACTTGATCTCCCTGAAAGGCTAAAGTGCGGCTCATCAAAGCTGACTAATTTTTTTCTGCTGCTTTTTCTTGGTGGGCATTGTCTTTGGCTGGCTGGCTGTTGAGAGAGAGGAGGCACATATTGTTGGTGGTGTTGATGGTGGGGAAAGGGGAATTGATTTTATTTAAATTCCCAGACCGATCCCCTTTATTGCTCGTTCCCTTCAAGCATTTTTTCTCGGCTGCTGCTGCTCTTGCCCTTTGTCCCCATCGATTTTCCAAGTCCAAATTACAGTTTTATGTGAACATAATTTTTTTAATTTTGATTTTTTGCAATTAACTGCAAATTTTTAACAAAAATTTAAAATTCTACAGTCCACCCCTTTGAGGTCTACCAAAATTCTACAGTTAACCTTTTTACAGTCAACCAAAATTCTACAGTCAACCTTTTTACAGTCAACCAAAATTCTACAGTCAACCTTTTTACAGTCAACCAAAATTCTACAGTCAACCTTTTTACAGTCAACCAAAATTCTACAGTCAACCTTTTTACAGTCAACCAAAATTCTACAGTCAACCTTTTTACAGTCAACCAAAATTCTACAGTCAACCTTTTTACAGTCAACCAAAATTCTACAGTCAACCTTTTACAGTCAACCAAAATTCTACAGTCAACCTTTTTATAGTCAACCAAAATTTTACAGTCAACCTTTTACAGTCAACCAAAATTCTACAGTCAACCTTTTTACAGTCAACCAAAATTCTACAGTCAACCTTTTACAGTCAACAAAATTCTACAGTCAACCTTTTACAGTCAACCAAAATTCTACAGTCAACCTTTTACAGTCAACCAAAATTTTACAGTCAACCTTTTACAGTCAACCAAAATTCTACAGTCAACCTTTTTACAGTCAACCAAAATTCTACAGTCAACCTTTTACAGTCAACCAAAATTTTACAGTCAACCTTTTACAGTCAACCAAAATTCTACAGTCAACCTTTTTACAGTCAACCAAAATTCTACAGTCAACCTTTTTACAGTCAACCAAAATTCTACAGTCAACCTTTTTACAGTCAACCAAAATTCTACAGTCAACCTTTTTACAGTCAACCAAAATTTTACAGTCAACCTTTTTACAGTCAACCAAAATTCTACAGTCAACCAGCGTTAACTTGCTTTTTAGATAAGGAGTATGGAATATGAGGATAGTGCGAGCACATCCTGGGCTGCTCCTGACCACGGCTCCACAAAGACCAGCCAGTTCAGACGCAACAACCACCACTATATTCATACAACATCAGCAACAGCAGATGAGTGTGACCAGCTGTGCCAGGATGGCAACTACCAGAAATCCACAGCCAACAACAACCAGTCAAGCAAGTATTGTTCTAGTGCTGACAGCAACTTCAGGCTGCTGCCCTCCCTGCCGCCTCCTAGCCAGCACAAACAGGTAGATGGTTGGCCATGGAGACGGTGGCTTTACCCGCTGACAGCTGGCGTGATGCTAATGATAGTATTGGGGTGTATAGCGGCATGCACAGTCTGGCTACTGGGTTATACAACAGCTCCACAGTTGACGAGGAGGACAAGCTCAAGTGAGTGGTTTTTACATAAATTTAAATGGTTAACTTTTTTACCCAAAATTTTTTTTTATTGTGAAACTCTTTACTATTAAAAACTTATGCACACTATCTCTAAATAGTATTTGGGACGGGGAACGTCTGTCGCCAATTTGAGTACATGTTTGGTCACAAAGGAAAACTTTTTTTAGTGTAACAATTTTATTTGCATGTTTATACTCATTCGAAAGCTCTTTCAATGGCGGAGGACCTTTCGCAATCAAATTTGAAGATTGTTGTGAAAAAAATTGAGATTTTGCCCCTTGAATGTGAAAAGTGGTGGTTTTCAGGGTTAATCTTTATGAGTGCCCATTTGGTCACAAGGAAAAACTTTTTTTAGTGTAATATTTTTATTTGCATGTTTATACTCATTCGAAAGCTCTTTCAATGGCGGAGGACCTTTCGCAATCAAATTTGAAGATTGTTGTGAAAAAAATTGAGATTTTGCCCCTTGAATGTGAAAAGTGGTGGTTTTCAGGGTTAATCTTTATGAGTGCCCATTTGGTCACAAGGAAAAACTTTTTTTAGTGTAATATTTTTATTTGCATGTTTATACTCATTCGAAAGCTCTTTCAATGGCGGAGGACCTTTCGCAATCAGATTTGAAGATTGCTGTGAAAAAAATTGAGATTTTGCCCTCTCAAAGTGAAAAGTGGATTTATATTTGAATTTCAAAATACGATATAGGCGCCGATAGGCGTCCGCTGTCCCTAGTTATCCAATCTTTTAAAAGCTCTCGTAGTCAGAACCAAAACCTTCCTAACTAATTCAACTCCTAGAGCGGGCTACCGAGTAGGGCGTCTGGTTCTAGGGCCACAATCAGAGCACACTACAGCAGAACATTGATTTTTGTAAATAATTGCAGGTTCGAGTCCCACTAGCGACCTACACCTTTTTCAGCCTATTTTTATTGACCGAAATTGAAACAAATGTTTGTGCGAAAAGGCAAACACAACCGGTTTTGAAATTAGTAGGTTATTTCGCCAGCACATGGACTCTGTGTGCACATGCATACAGATCGCCCTCTTGCTTGTTGTCTCCACCCTGCAATTATCACCTACTCCAATTTGGAAAGTTTCCAACTATCCCTTTTGAATATTTGCAACAGAAAATTTATTCATTTTCGGGGGCTGAGTTGTTATTTTACTCTTTTCAACTTGCAAAAAAAATTCAAATTTATGAATAAAATAAAAAATTCTTGGTAAATAAATCAGAAAAATTAAAAAAAATGAACCACAAAAATTTGGGTATTTTAAAAAATTATACATGGCTGGGGCACTCGTGCAGATATTTATCCAAAATATGTCTTGTTGACCTATAACTTTTTGCTCGAAAATCAGGGTCTAAAATCACGTGGAATTTGATTTCACGGGAGTGGGGATTTTTATAGGTTCAGGTGAGTTGGGGGTTGTGGGGTTGGGGATGATGTCTCAGGTGAGTGGGGGAGGGAGGGGTCAGGTTCAAGTGCTCCATAGATAATTATGAACTTTGACTTGTTTAATTGTTATTGTCTTGTGCGAAATAAAATATCTGTGTAATAATTTCTGGCTTATAATGATAGAAACCAACGGGTGGAGGTGTGTTTGGAGCCAGCTGTTTTTCGCAAAAAATCAACAGGGGGACCAAGCTGTTTTTTGGCACCCGATTCTAGAGTAGAACCAAATTGTGACTTTATTTTGATTGGCAAATGAGCCATACTGTTGAAGAAAATGTTTTATGTAAAAGTTGCAAAAAAACAAATTCACGTGGAAAGACATCAACTCGGCGATGATTATTAGCTTCCCCCACACTCCACCGAAACACGTCTACCCAAACAAACGGAAATCGATTTGGTTTAGAAATCTTTTATTTATTTTTCTAAAAAGTTTCATGCTTAAAACGATCGCCAGGAGTTTGTGCTCATTTTGGTCGTAAGAACTTTCCAGAAAAAAATAATAAAAAGTGGGAAGATAAAATGGCTCTATTCACCTTTAGGTCCTCTTTTTTTTCCCTTGGTCCCCCCTTTGGTTTTTTTCCGAATTTTTTGCCTTGGTCTCCTCTTTGGTTTTTGTAAGATGAAATGTAAGTAAAATGAAGGTAAAATGTAAGATGAAAGACGTAGCAGAAATTGAAAAAATTTGAAAAAACCAAAGGGGGGACCAAGGGAAAAAAGGGGGACCTAAAGGTGAATAGAGCCGATAAAATCAATGAAATTGGTGTTTCAGTAGAAATGAAACATACAGAACATACCGAAACATCACTTTAGTTGATTTAATCTTCCAACTTTCAATTTTTTTCTGGAAAGTTCTTACTACCAAAATGAGCACAAACTCCTGGCCATCATTTTGAGCATAAGACTTTTTGTAAAAAATAAATAAAACATTTCTAAACCAAATCGATAATAATACACAAGATTTCGAGTACTCGACTCACCCACTCTAGTGATATGGCTCGTTTACCACTCAAAATAAAGC
Source organism: Ditylenchus weischeri (assembly GCA_029231635.1). Classification (NCBI taxonomy): domain Eukaryota; kingdom Metazoa; phylum Nematoda; class Chromadorea; order Rhabditida; family Anguinidae; genus Ditylenchus; species Ditylenchus weischeri. Next base: position 26,294 of record JAMRYI010000426.1, read on the forward strand.
TTAGACCTTCCTTTGTCGACTAGAAAGAAAATTGGAAAAATCTGTCACTATACAGTCGACTCTCGTTATAACGACCCGCTCGATATAACGACCCAACAAAGCTCATTTGGTTGGTCCAAGTGTATTTTATAGCTCGATGTAACGACTCTCGTTATAACGACCCATTTTTAGCCGGCCCCTTGCGGGTCGTTATAACGAGAGTCGACTGTATACAGTTTATTTTTCAATTTTTGAAAAAAAAAAGCAAAAGGTGAAAAATGGCCAAACATTTTAGACTCAGGGTGTATGTTGCGAAAAAAAACTGTCGCGAATAATAAGCAGCTAAGTGGGCAAGCAAAAAAAAGCACAGTTTGTTTGCACAGCTTAAAAAATAACTACTTCTCTTTTTGTAGACCTCTTTTTCTATCTTTTTGCTAACTTCTATTGCATAGGGTCTGATTGAAATGATTTTGAAGTGGAATTTATTCTTTCATTCTCCCACCAGTTCAGCCAAACAAGAAGGAGCAGCAAAAAATAGCTGATTGAAATTGATTTTTCTTTTGAATCAAGCCATGCTTGTTTGGCTGTAAGGGGAAAACAAGCTGGGCGGGCCAGCCATAGTTGCACATTTATGCTATAGCAGGGGCAGTAGTAGGCAAGCAACTACTCCACTAGACATCCAATCAATCAATTGTTGCGTGTGTGGAGACTTGCCAACTACTAGATCAAATAAAACCGCATCAACAGCGTCAATTGACATATAATCATCAAATTATGTGACAACAAAAACTTGATTTGGTGCGGAGAAGAAATTGAATTGGAAAAGAAAAAAGTGTAATAATTTGAGCAAAAAGTTGGTCTTCAATTTACACAGTAAATGTTATACAGTCTAGTCTCGTTTATCCGACACCCCCTCAAATTCGTTCCCAACTAGGGTCCGACACTTTTTAAGCCAATTTTTAAAATGTTTTTCCAGTTGTCTTTGGTTGTTTTAGTCCCAAATATCGCAAGGATTCTGATTTTGCCGATCGTTTTTCCAAAATCCTTTTACGTTGCCATAAAGACCCGCGTCTCTCGTTTATCCGACACCTGATTTTTAAAAATAGGGAAGCAAGCAAAGGTCAGCAATGATTGTCTTCGCCAGTTTTGGGAATGCAAGGACAGAAAGAATGGATGCAAGGGACGCGCAGTCCCCACAATTGGATCGCTGGTTTTGACAGAAACCCAAGCGCATGACAGCAACATCAAACAATTGGTAAAAGTTTTGTGTTTCCATTTTATCAAGAGTGTTTCAGGTCACGAACGCACGCAAGCCGAGGGGCACAGCCAATGTGGATAAGGGACTGGCAGAGATGGTGTTGGGTGACGACTTCAAAACGACGACTCGTATGAAGTTTCGATGGCTCCCGAAGACCAAACCTTTATTTTTTATCCTGACTTGAATGTTTTCCGCCGTACGGCGGACGCTCGATATAAGGACACCCCCTCAAGCTCGTTCCCGCCTAGGGTCCAACAATTTTTTACCTCCATTTTCGAAGGTCTTTTGCCAGTTGTGTTTCGACAGTCTGGTGCCAAATATCGCAAGGATTCTAATTTTGCCAATAGATTATGAGAATCACAATAGTTTCGCCATTTAGACCCTTAACGGTCGATATAAGGACACCGTTTTCTAAAAATTGGAATCATCATAGATGTTATGCAAGTCCCAAGATTGCCCGGAGATTTCGAAATGTTTGCTAGATATTTTTGGCAAACGCTAAAATCTCAAAAATTATAACTGTGAACCATCAATTGAAATGCGTTAAAACTTATTCGGAGACCCCAAAATTTTTTATACTTTTCGTCAATTTTTTTTTGTTTTCAATAATAACTGATAAAATAGAAAAAAAACCTTTTTTAGGAAAATGTACTTTTTTCAAAGTTTGGAGCTCACATCCCTGCTTTAAACTTAATTTTTTTTCGTTGTTTCACCGGTGAGGGTGATTTATAAAAGGAAGAATTAGCAGATAGTTTCGAAACTTAAGGTCTACAATTTATACAACCCTAATACCATAAATGTTCTAATAGAGCCCCCCTCTCTAATAGAGCCCCCCTCTCGACTTTGAGGGTCTGAATCTCGGAGCAAAGTCAATATTTTGCAAAGCTGTTCATTGCATTTTCTTACCTCTCACGAGCTCTACTGATTCTGCTTTGTAGATTTTGAATTTTCACCCAAAAATCTCGACATCGACCTCAAAATTTTCCCGATTCTCGGAGGGTTGAAAAATAGAGCCCCCGGTGGCTCTATTAGAACATTTACGGTATATACATATAACTCATAAAGAACCTGAAATCCTGCAAACAAAACTGTACAAATAAAAAAAAACTTTCTGGGCAAAATGCTCTTCCATCAAAAATAGAAATTTTAATTAGGCACTAATTTTCTGATTTAGACTTGGGTTTATCGTCGGCGACACTTGGAGAAGGCGAGGAGGTGTTGTGGATACTGAATGCTCACGAGTTTCGGCGGAGTCAGCAAAGGCAAAACCCTGCTTCCAGGAATCGCAGGTCCCATGCCACCAATGGCTTGTTTGGATTGGCTAAGGAGTGCGGTCGACAATGCTCCATCCGCCTCAAAGCTGACCACAAAAGCAGGGATGGGCAAGCACCTCAAATGCTCGTCCACTTCACTAGGAGTCAGCAGTGGTCAGCTAACCAGGGGTGAGTCAATAGTTAGAAGAAATTTGAATTTGTCCAAAATTTTTTAGGAATCGATTTAAAAAATTTTAATTTTTGCATAGCTGGTCAAATATATTTTGCATTGTTGTTTTAGGTTTCCACTGGTACAGTTCATGGACTCAGAGAATGGGACACATGCTCGCCAGTCGACAGCCTCGCTCGATTGTGTTTACATGGCTCAGGTGGCTGACTCCACACAGTCTTCTATTGTCAATTTGTGTGACAGGCATGGTGGAGTGGTCAGTTTATACTTACTGATTGTAAAAAAGAGAGTTGTAGAGCACAGTCGATTCACTATACCAAATTTTAATGTTTTTGGCGAACAGACAAAAAGTCGGAATGTGTCACTCGAGAAAAATGCTGCCGAAATTTGCCTCGTCCCCTGCGGATTTTTGAAAAAATATTTTTTACAGTCAATCTTTGATATACAGTCGACGCTCGATATAACATAAATCTCGATATAACATAATTTTTTTGAATCCAATAGGATTAAGTTATACAGAACCTCGAATAACACAACCTCGATACAACATAATTTTATTTTTAGCCGGTCCCTTGAGTTATGTTATATCGAGCGTCGACTGTAGTGACAACTCCGAAAATTCGACGTCCAGCTGAGTCCAACACTTTCGACATATGGGTGAAAAAGTTGTTCGTACCCAGCTGGGGATCGAACTTTGGGGAGTTTCACTATATCGAGGTTTGACTTAAAAAATAAAATCAAAAATACAGTCAACTCTCGTAATACAGTCAACTGTCAATTATTATCGGGCTTCGGGCCCAAGCCCGGCCCGGACATTTTTCAGCCAGGCCCCGGCCAGTCCCTGGGAGTACGGCCCGGGTCGGGCCGACCCGTGTCCATCCCTGAGACCATGTCAATTTTAGCCTATTTTAACATGTTTCCTGAATCTACAGATTCGGACATTTTGTCTATTCGCCAAAAATATCAAAATTCGGTTCATGAAATCGACTATACTCTACAAGATAGCTTTGTCATAATTTTCAAATTCCATTATACAGTTCGAAAGGTTGCCTTGTTCATTGAAAATATTTACTGCTGTCTACCTTCATCCCTATAGTCCCTATCCCACTGGTGGATCCCACCAGATATATACTTTGCTTTTTCATGGTTTAGGATCAATTTTTCTGATATTTAAAGTTTTATTGGGTAAATCTATTTCTAAAGTCCACTTTTTTTTAGCAAAAAAGTCTGACAAAAAATGCAAAAAGACGCCTGCAAAAAATCTGTTATTGAGATGTGTTTGCGCGAAATATGTGCACGAATAGTTTCCTTGTCCTCTTTTTGTTTGAACATTTTTTGCCATTGTTGAAGTAGCTGCAACAGCTATATGCAGCTGTGCACCAACCAAAAGACGGCGGCGGCGGCGTTGAACCGACTGTCACTGGCCAGCGAAAAAGAAAAGGGAGAGAGAATTTAGTGAGAATCATCACAGTTCATGAATAAATAAATTTGTTTTATTGAATAGCCGAAGAGAAACACTAGCAAACCGTTCCCCTCTCCGCTGTCCAATGGACTTTGCCTTGTGCTTGAATTATTATTAGTTTGCGATAACAAAGGTCACTCTGAAAGAAGGGGCAAGCAGATCACACAGCTTTGCTGCTAACAAATAAAATTGTGGGGAACATATTAATATTTTTGGTAAAAAAAATTTCGAAATTTGTCCGGATGGTCTGAAGAGTAGATGCGATTAACCCTCAAAAGCGCGCTGTCCCATATATAGGACAAATTTTAAAATTCCATTTTTCCTTGACAAATGACTCATTTCTCAGAATTTTTTACCAAGTTGTTGAAAAGGGATGAAATTTGTTAGTTCTAGGAAAAAAACCAACATACCGTAAATGTTCTAATAGAGCCACCGGGGCTCTATTTTTCAACCCTCCGAAAATCGGGAAATTTTGGGTCGATCTCGAGATTTTTGGGTGAAAATTCAAAATCTACAAAGCAGAATCAGTAGAGCTCGTGGGAGTTAAGAAAATACAAGGAACAGCTTTGCAAAATATTGACTTTGCTCCGAGATTCAGACCCTCAAAGTCGAGAGGGGGCTCTACTAGAACAGTTACGGTATTATGTAAGATTCTCAAAGTGCTATCGGGTCCAAAAAGGCCGAAATTCACGTTTTTTTTTATTTATCACGTTTATATTTATTCTCGATGTTTTGACGACAAAATTGTAGATTTTTTTCTAGCATTAGAATTTCTCAGTTTTTTACTACTCATTAAAAAAAGGACGTCGATATATTTGGTGGTCGCTGAGAAAAACACGTTTAAATTTTGTCCCATATATGGGACAATGCGCCATTGAGTTGTTTTAGGTATTTGTATGGAAAAATCGCATAATTTTGGAAAAACGACTGGTAAAATCAGAATCCTTGCAATTTTTAGGACGGATTGATAAATAACAAATGAAAGAAATCTTTAAAAATTGAAGAAAAAAAAGCGTACTGCCTCTAGGTGGGAATGATTTTGAGTGATGTTCACACCCAAATACGGTAATTTCACGTCAAATTTTGGTGTTTTTGCAGGGGGCTTGGAGTTGAGATGCGAACACCCCCATACCTAAGACACAAATCACTCGAAAGTGACTCTGGATGCATGAAAAAGCATGGGTTCTTTATGGTTATCGGGAATACCCTAATATTCCTCGTTAATCTTTTTCCTGTTTAATAGCTGTATTGTGCACATAATAAGATAATAAATTGTAATAAAAAATGATATACGTAAACATTTACTCTGTGTATAAGGTCTTTCTCAGTCGTGGCAAGACAATTTATCCGTAAGAATCGGGTATTCCCGATAACCATAAAGAACCAAAGCATGCATACCAGAGTTTATTTATGCGGTAGGTCCCAGTATTCAAAACTATGTTCAATATCTTCTTGTTAGTGGGCCCTCCGTAATTAGTGGCCCCCTTTTATTCCCTTCCCCTCCCAATACAGCCCTTAATCCCTTTAAAATTCAAAAGGCGCCAATTTAAATTTTTCAAATTTTGACTAAAAAAACCATGATACCACCATAGTTGTACGGCAGCAAAATTTTCAAATCCCGCCTCCGCCGGCGCCTTAAAATTTTTCCCGGTTCCGGCGGAGGCGGAAAAAAAATTTACTTCAATAATGACGCCGCCGCCTGGCGGATGCGGCGGATTCTGAATTTACCGCCTCCGCCTGGCGGCTCCGCCGGCGGATGCGGGCCGCCGGCGGAGGCGCCAGGCTGGGGTGCAACTATGGATACCACCACGCAACGCTGCTATTCACCACGCAACGCTGCTATACCCCCCCCCTGTGGTTCGAAAATTTTTTTTTCTCAGAATTAAAAAAACAGCCGGCTTTCTCATGAAATCGGGGTCGAGAAACACGAATATGAAGTTATCTCCTCCATCCGAGCACTCTGCGTGGGGAATTCTATACTCAAGCCTTTCTCGACCCCGATTCCCCCGCAAGGGGCGCAGGGGGATACGGGGGGTAGGTGGGTAGGGGATTCTATAGTGTTACCAAATTTCAATTATAATTTTCAGTAAAATAGGTCGTTTAGCGCATTTTAATAAACTTGAAGCCTCTGAAAACTCTTTTCTTGAATTCGCCGAACCTGAGATGGACAATCACCAAAAATTGGACCTTTTATAAGTAGAGTCGACGCTCGATTTAACATGATTGGGGGGACCGCCTAAAAGATTATGTTAAATCGAGTTCTATCTCTATATATACCACCGAGCTAGCTAGGACGCTTACGCCAACCCTATTTTTACTTTCATGTACCAACAATACACAATTCAAAAAATATTTTTAGAGCAAAAAAAAGTGTCACGCGCGCATTTGAATTTGCCAAATTCTCATTGTCATCAACAAATATGGTCTTTTAACGGGCAAATAAATCAATAGAGGGTAGTCGCAGTGGTAGTTTACGAGTCTTCAATTGACCATCACCATTTATTGGGATGAAAAGGATATAAATGGCAAAAAAAGAAACGGAAAACTTTAGTAGAAAAAGCAGCAGATAAATTCACTCTACATAATCCACTTTTTGTTTTTATTTTTATGGTTGTTTACGGGTCAATAAATTGCAAAAGGAAAAACTGCTGTTAAACAGCGATTATACTCCTCTTTCTTCCTTGTTTATTGCAAGAGATGGATGAAAAGAACATTTTTGCGACAGGAGATTATAGAACATTGACAGCAGGAACACAAATAATGCCAAAAAGGATAAATAAAAGCAGACAAAAAGTACGATTGTAAATTTAATTTGCAACATTGTCTTCAAAATAGACCACCACTAATTCTAACAGCTGATTTGTGACTTAATTTTTTTTGATACTGATGTTTGTGATAAGAAAAATTGGACCTTTTATAAGTACAGTCGACGCTCGATTTAACATGACTGGGGGGACCGCCTAAAAGATTATGTTAAATCGAGTTCTATCTCTATATAGTATTTGGGACGGGTGGGTGGGTGGTTAACGCATTTGAGTACATGTTTGGTCACAAAGGAAAACTTTTTTAGTGTAATATTTTTATTTGCATGTTTATACTCATTCGAAAGCTCTTTCAATGGCGGAGGACCTTTCGCAATCAGATTTGAAGATTGCAGTGAAAAAAATTGAGATTTTGCCCCTTGAAAGTGAAAAGTGGTGGTTTTCAGGGTTAATCTTATGAGTGCCCATTTGGTCACAAGGAAAAACTTTTTTGGTGTAATATTTTTATTTGCATGTTTATGCTCATTCGAAAGCTCTTTCAATGGCGGAGGACCTTTCGCAATCAAATTTGAAGATTGTTGTGAAAAAAATTGAGATTTTGCCCCTTGAATGTGAAAAGTGGATTTACATTTAAATTTCAAAATACGATATAGGCGCCGATAGGCGCTTGCTGTCCCTTGTTTTCTAGTAATAGAGCAAAGTGACGCTCTATACAACATACCGTATTTCTTCTAATTAGCGCCCACCCTGATTCAAAATCGTGTTTTTGGCATTGTGTGACTCATCACTTTCTCAGGCAAGTTACCAACCATTTAGTAGCTCATCTTTCTGGCTACAAAATGGTTGGTAACTTGCCTGAGAGAAGTGATCAAAAAGTGGGCTAAAAACACAATGCCAAAAACACAATTTTGAATCAGGGGGCTGCTAATTAGAGGAGATACGGTAACTCGATTTAACATAATGTTTTAGGCGGTCCCACCAATTATGTTAAATTGGGCGTCGACTGTATAGGGTTTCTCGCATTGCTTCAACCTATTGTTTATGTGAAAATTTTTAAGCTCAGGCAAGGCTTAGCCAGCGTACGTTAGGACGGGCTTAAAGGACCGTGCAATTTGATGAGCACAGCAATTTATGAAATTTGAATTCGCGCGGGACCAACCTCATTTGGTCAATAATGCTTTCGAATTAATTATTTTGTGTGCATTTAAAATTTGTTCAAAATTTTGAACCATTCACTAGTCGGACGAGTTAGGCAACTACCGTCGCTCTCTAGCGTTCCATTGCAAAGCTGTGTTCTATGTCGACTAAGAAATAGGATTGGCCATTGTCCGACAATTGTCCAAAAAATTGCAATTGTCCGATGAAACAGTAAAAATAACGGGACAATTGTCCGCGTTTTAAATTGTCCGACAATTGCCCTACCCTACCAACAAATGATATTTTAAAAACACGCAAAAAAATAATTCGAAAACATTATTGACCAAATTAGGGTGGTCCCGCGCTTATTCAAATTTTGCAAATTGCTGTGCTTATCAAGTTTCATGGTCATTCAAACACGAGTCTAAGATATGCTCAAGTCCGTCCTTGGTGAGCGAAAAGCCGAAATGTCAAAAAAAAATTTGCGTAAGAGTTATATAAAAAGTACGGATATATATATAAAAACATTTTCGGTCTGAAAAGCCGAAAATAAAAAACTCTTCGGCTTTTCAGGCCGGAAATGTTTTTAGATTAATATCTGTGATTTTTATATGACTCTTACGCAATTTTGGTGTCATGAGAAAGCTTATATTGTAGGCTATCTTTTACTGTAAAACTTTACAAAAAAATTTGAAGTCAACATAGATAAAAACGTAATTTTAGGCGAATTTTTTTTTGACATTTCGGCTTTTCACTCAACAACCCTAGTCCTAACATACACCGGCCAAATGTTGCCTAGGCCTAGAAATCACAAAAAAAACAATAGGTGGACGAAGGGACAAATAAGGGTCTTATTCTCATAAAAATTGCATGGAGTCTGATTTTATTGGTTGTTTTTTTTACAATACTGCAGTTTTTCAAATGTTCCTATTTTTAAAAAGTGCGTTTATCGAGAGGCACTGACCCCCAAGTGAAAAAGTTGCAAATTTTCGGAAAAAGGACCGGTAAGATCGGAATTTTTTTGAAGTTTGGGACTGGACTGACAGCTTAGGTCTGGTAAAAGGAGGGGAGGGGCAGGATGGTTCACTCAGGGTGACGTTATGTGGAGTTTTTGCTTTTTAAATCGCGAAATTATTTAGTTTATAAAAAACGACCGGTAAAATTAGAATTCTTGGGATATTTGGGACTAGACTGTTAAAACAGAACTGGCAAAAAGACTTTTAAAAATCATGAAAAAAGTGTCGGACCCTAGGCGGGGAGGAACTTTGGGAGGTGTCACTATAGCGTGAGTTGACTGTGCATTAGGGTTGGCCCCCGTCCCCGCTCTCTATCCCTCCCTCCCCCGCATCAAAAATTCTCTAAAATCCCTCAAAAATCACGGGAAAGGGCCAACCCTACTGTACTTGTATCATGAAACAAAAAAATATTTTGTTCTTATTTTCAAAAACGTAGTGTAAAGTCAAAAGTAACGTAAAAAAAGTCAAAAAGCAAAAACGCCATCCACATGAGCCACATCTGAGGCAACTTCGAGCGATCCAACAAAAACCTAAGGATCATAAGGGACCCCATGTGTTTTTTTCTTTGAATATTTTATTAAAATATATTTTTTATTAAAAATCTCAAGCGATTTATAAAAAAATAAGGTAAAAAACGGAAAATAAATTTCAGTTTGGTACACTGGCTCTTGAAGACGGCACTTTTGTGATTGAACCAGTGGAAGAGCATCAAGAAGGCCATGCCTATTCTCCTTCCTTTAACCACTCTAATGATCTCAGCAGCAGTCCTGATGAGGGCCATGCTCGCAGACGACGGTCCACTAGCTGGCCCAACCTGCGGCCCCATGTAATCTTCAAACTCAAATCTCAGTCTTTCGACCAGCCTCAGGAGTGGTCTGGTGTGCAACCACCTCAAACTTCTAATCATTCTATTCCTAACACTGCCAATGATGCCCTCCCTTCGACCACTACTGCCTACTCTGCTCCTTCTAATGGTGCTGCTCATGATCTCATGCACTCCTCACATTCCTTTACTCTCACTAATGGCACTTTGAATAAATGTAAGTAAGGACAATTTCATTGGGTCAAATTTAAATGTTGAGTCAAAAGGCTAAATTTTCCTATTATTTATTTGTAGCAGTTCCTTTTTCGAGCGTAGGATGGTCTAACCATCTTAAAGGGGCATGCCCACGCCAATAAGTCCAATTTCAAATGTTTGAATTCCCGGGCACCAGTTTTTCTTATGGAGACAAAATCAATTTGAATTTCGATATTCATTTCGACCCTTTTGGGGGGCTTTTTATCAATGAAATTCAAATTGATTTTGTCTCCGTAAGAAAAACTGGTGCCCGGGAATTCAAAAATTTTAAATTGGACTTATTGGCGTGGGTATGCACCCTTAAGATGGTTAGACCATCCTATGCTCGAAAAAGAACTGCTACGTTTAATAAGCACATTCACCTTTAATAAGCAAAATGAAAGGTTTTCTGCAAAAATTTTTGATTGCAGGCGGAGGCGGCGGCGGCGCGAGGCGGTTTTGAGAAGGCGGCGGAGGCGGCGGCAGAGCGAAAAATGGCGGCGGAGGCGGAGCCGTGTCCGCCGGCGGAGGCGGGGTACTTCAATAATGACGCCGCCTCCGCCAGGCGGCGTCATTATTGACATCTTGCATTTTTCTTATTGCATTATTGCATTTTTCCCGCCTCCGGCGGAGGCGGGATTTGAAAATTTTGCTGCCGTGCAACTATGCTAGTGTCGAAGATTTCAGTGTTTGTATAAAGTAACTTTTCCGATCAAGTTCCACTATTCAAATCCCTAAATCTACAACTTTTTTAAATATTTCACTGAACAAAGACATCTTGTTGAACAGCTGAGCTTCAGGTCTACACGACAGTTAAACATTTACAAAACGCCTACTAACAAACTGGGCAGAAAAAGAGAAAAGTTCAAAAAACTACACAAATTTCCTGCTCGAAATCATTATTTGGTACTAGAATTAAGTATTAGCCGAATTTTTAATTTATTTTTAAATTTAAAAATTATTGCATTTTCAAAAAAACTTTTTTGAATTGGCAACGATTATACGTGTGTAGGCAGCAGCTGTTTACAGCTTTTGCTTCGTTTTTTATTGAGTGCATAGATCTGCTAGCCAGTGGCCACTCTTTTTCTTGGATGTATCAATTCGAAAAGCTTTTTTTCTGTTTTTTTCTCTGAACCTTATGGCTAGACAACAAATCTCTTATTCAGTTTGCTGCCAGCTAACACATGTTTTTACTTCGAAATCGTACAAATTCATATGCGAGCAAGGCAAAGTGGCCCACTTTCTTCTTTTTATTGTTCCTTTTAGATTGATAAAAACACAGAAGGCTCATAAAAGCTAGAGTATGATTGATGGCAGTATTTTTTAAGCTTAAAATAAATAAAAAACAATTTTACAAAGTTAACCCTTGAAGACAACGCATTTTAATATACTGAAAGAGGGTCTTCTTCTACAGAAAAGGTCAATTTTTTGGTGAACAAACTTTAAAAGCTTCATGTTTTTAGTCTTGAACACGGATCAAAAACCAGCGGCATTGGCGGATAAAAAGCAAATTAAAGTCGTAGAAACTTATTGCCTCTGCTTGCATATACCTCCCCCAAATCAACTTTTTTAAAGTTGTTTCCAAACACCCTATATCGACCTAAAATCACCTCAGGAGCTCGAAAAAGGAATTATTTTTTGATGGGCTTGAGATGCGCGCACCTCTAGGAGTAAACCAATGAATGAGGCTAAAAATATGCCGTATTTTTTTCTAATTGAAGGACCATGATTTTTGGACGTAGCGGCGTTTGCATAATTTGAATTGGCGGGGGAAAGATCTCTTTCACCTCGCACTGCACTCTTTTGAGCCGTAAATCTTTCAAAAAAAGGAAATTATTCAAAAGAGCACATTTCTAGACGAAAGAAAACTGTCCCCCGCCAATTCAAATTTTGCAAACGCCGCTTCGTCCAAAAACCATGGTCGTTTAAAGGGGCATGCTCACCTGTTAACAAAGTTTTTCCCCGCCAATTCAAAAAAAAAATTCCGAATCACTGGACTTTTGTACGGATTTTTCAACTTGGTTTCTAACAAAACTGTATCTACAATTAAATTCTAGGCCTTTTTGCACATTTCAGTTTTGACTAGTCATTTTATTTCCTGCTTTTTTATTAGTCTTTTTATAGTCTTTTTATATAGTCTTTTACAATCAATTTTTTAAAGCAATTGTCGGAATACTGGAATTATTTGGAAAAGCTGATTGAACAAATTACGAAAATTTATGCCTAAATCATTGTTGTCGTTACTATTGTTGAGAATAAAGTACCGTATAACCTCTATTAATCACCCCCCCCCCTCTAATAATCCCCCCCTGACTTTATAGACCTATATCTCAGCCTAAACTAAATATTTTACAAATCTGTTTTTTGCGTTTTCTTAACTGCCATGAGCTCTACCGGTTCCGCTTTTTCGATTTTGGATTTTCACGCGAAAATCTTGAGATCGACCCAAAATTTTTCCGATTTTGGGAGGATTGAAAAATAATCCCCCCGGGGGTATTAAAAAAGGTTATACGGTAATTTGGAAAAAAATGCGAAAAAACAACAGGGGGGACCAAGGCAAAAAAAGCGTCCTATTGTCGTATAGGGCCTCAGAATTCTGTACAGTCTTGCTATCCAAAATCAAATGAATAAAGCATCTTTCATATGCATTGACATCCTAGTTCCCAATCCTAGCCAAACCTCGCATAGACAACTTACTTCTGCTAATAGTCAAGATCAGATCGTAACTGGCAGTCGGAATAGATGCACAGTTTAGACCGAAAACACCAGCTATGCCAGCAGCCAAAACCCGACATCATACTAAGCCTAAAATAACGAAAATTTTATTTTTGCATGAGGTTTGCATTTTAGATGAAACTCAATATACCAAACAAAAGCTAAAAAAACTTTTCTTTCAGAAAATACAGACCAAATTCTGTAAACACAGAAATTCGAGAACGGTTTACGATTTTAAGCCAGAAGAACGTTTTATTATAGATGACCAATGGTCATATGACGTCATTTGTCCGGTCATTTAATACAAATCGACCGGTAGTGTAGATTTCGGTCATTTTCCTCACTCGAAAGTGACTCTTGGTGCATGAAAAATCATGCATACCAGAGTTTCTACATGCGCTAGGCTTCAGTTAACGAAACTGTGTTCAATATCTTCTTGTTAGTGGGCCCTCCGTAATTAGTGGCCCCTTTTTTATTCCCTTCCACTCCCAATACAGCCCTCATTCTCTTTAAAAATTCAACAGGCGCCAATTAAAAAAATTTGAATTTTTATAAAAAATTTCTTTTAGCCGAACGAGTTTGAGTTTTCAATGCAGTATGCTGGGTAATAGTGTTTATTTGGTGTCAATAAATCTTTCGAGTTAACTTCGACTTATTATTTGTGTGTGGATGTCAAAAACTAATACTATTTGCAAGGAACAAGTTGAATTGTGAAAATGACCGAAAATGACCGGTAATTGGACAACCCTAGTTTTTATAAGCAAAAAAGGCATTGATTTTAAATTCCCGGCTTTTTGAGTCAAGACCTTTATTACAAAGAAACTAGCTCGCGTTGGGCCCGCCTGCGGCGGGCCCCCGCTTCAAGGTTCCTGAATACCTTTCAGATCAGGTTTAAGGTTTTTCAGATACCCAAATTTCCATCATATCCAACACAGAAAAAAGTTGGCTCACGAACAACTTCACCACTGAATTTTCGGTTATATTTTTACAAACAATAAATTAAACGAACAAAAAACAGCTCGTAAATTGTATATAAAATACTTTCCTCTCGAGACAAAAAACAAAAATTCAAAAGAAGGCCCAAATCCGAATTCCCTCTAAATGACCATCTCCATACTCGCGTACACAACCCCTGTTTAAAGTCGTCATTTTTCGCCGATTTTTTTTTAAACGAAAGCTGAGATTCAGAGCTACAAAATGGACATCCCGCCCTGGCCGTAAAACCCACTTAGCTCCAAGATTTTGACTCTTGAACAAAAAAACTACAATTTGCTCTCTATAACCCAAAAATTGAAACCAAAGAAATTTTCAAAACACAAATCTAAAACTACCATTCAATTCCTGAGATTCCAAGCTTCAATTTAAAAAAAAATTGATCAAAAAAGGAAACTAAAACACATCAAACAAACTCAAAACATCAATTGTCGATAGACAGACAAAACATCCCTAATACTATGTAGAAGATTCGTATTTTGAAAGGCTGTGCAAGCCTGTTCACGTTAAAAGGCAGAATAGTAAAATTTACAAACTTAATTTTTTAACATTTTTATTCAGTTGAAAATGCTACATCATCATCCAGATCTCGGAGGTCAGCCAACTCATGGGACAACTTTGTGGAAGTGCTTGTTGTGGCTGACAATAAAATGCTTCTTTATCACCAGAACAACTTGGAGAACTATGTTCTCACGTTGTTTTCCACGGTTTTTTTTATTTATTTTTCTTTCTGACCTAGCGCAATTGATTCATACAGGTTGCTTCCATATATCGTCACCCCACTCTTGGCGCTTCCATCAACATTATAGTTGTTCGTTTAATCATTCTGAAACACGAAATGGTACACAATTTTGTATTTTTATTACATAGTAAAACCGAAATTTCGGAACTATTTTTAGGCTGGTCCAAGAATTTCTCACAGAGCACAGGAAACACTCCAACAATTCTGCAATTGGCAACAAAATTACAACGATGGAAATGATGATGCGATCAACCACCATGACGTTGCCATTCTCTTGACTAGGCATGACATTTGCAGGTAGCTTGTTTTATTGCACAAACAAGAAATTATTCGCTAAAGACGCAATTATTTTCAGAGCAACAAATAAATGCGATACTCTTGGACTTGCTGAATTAGGCACCATGTGTGATGCTCAAAAAAGTTGTGCTATTATTGAAGACAACGGTAGGTGTTTGTTTACTGTGTCAGTCATGCAGCTAGTGTATCGATTTTTCCAGGACTTTCCGCTGCTTTCACTATTGCTCATGAACTTGGACATATATTCAATATTCCTCATGATGATGAACGCAAATGCTCTGAGTTTATGCCGTTGAACAAGAACAACTACCACATTATGGCACCTACTTTGGAATATAACACAAATCCCTGTAAGCAGTTTTTCAAATCACATCTGACCCGAATTTTCAATTTTCAGGGTCTTGGTCTCCTTGTAGTGCCCATATGCTAAACAAATTCTTGGAGTGAGGCACTTATTTTAGGCTTTCAATGTGTTTCTAAAGCCAAAATTTTTAGCAGCAGTCGTGCCCAAACCCAATGCATCCTTGACCAGCCGATTGAACGGCGATATTTTGAGAAAATGTATGAAAATCCAGCACCTGGCTCCACCTACAGTGTCAATCAGCAATGTAGGTATTTTTCGGCTAAATCTCGGTGTAGACCCCCAGTTTAATCATCCAAGCTTATTTTTTCGAAAAAAACTTCGATTTTTCTATTTATATTTTAATCAAAAAAGTGTTTTTAATCAGCATGGAGAACCAAGGCAAACTGCGGTATGTACACCGGAATTGGGACGATTGTTTTATTCAAAGCATTTATAATTATAGTTTTTTTTATCCTACAGGTCAATTCGTTTTTGGCTCAAGTGCTGAAATCTGTCCATATATGGTAAAACTTACAGTAAAAAAAATCTCTTTTTTGTGCAATACGGCTTTTATTTAGCCAACTTGTCGTCGTTTGTGGTGCTCTGTAAGACATTTTACTCTACCGTGTTTGTGAGATTTTACCGATAACTCTACTTTTACAGGTTTCTTATGGTTATCAAATGGGTTGTCGCACTCAACACATGTAATGTTTAATTTAAAAAAAAATGTCAATCCAATTAATTTTAAAATAAAGGCCATGGGCAGATGGAACACCATGTGGAGACAGTAGGTAAAAAACTGCTGAATAAGTGAATATTTTTACAAAAACCTAGTATTCTAGATGGTGTCACAGAGGGCAATGGTATTTAATTTTGAAGAAAATTATTCGATGGAAATAAAAACGCAAGTTTTAGTGTTGGAATGTCACCCTCTCAAAGGCCAAAACAAGACGGAAATTGGGGAGAGTGGAAACCGTGGAAAGATTGCTCACGGACTTGTGGAGGAGGCATTCAGAAAGCTCTTCGAGACTGTGACAACCCTGGGTATTATTTGGTTGGTTCATAAAGCGTATAAAGTTCTGACATTATTTAGCCCGAGTAACGGAGGCAAATATTGTGTAGGACAACGAGAACGCTACCGACCCTGCAACATACAAGAGTGCCCCTATGATATGCCTGGATTCCGAGAAATGCAATGCTCAGAGTTTGACGGAAGAGACGTTGGGATACATGGCGTACCAAAAGAAACAAAATGGGTGCCCAAGTATGCAGGGGGTAAGGAAAATTTACTACAGCCGACTATCTATGTAGCAATCCCCTTTATTGCGTCCACCTTTTCATTGTGTCCAGGTTGGATCGGTCCTAAAAGGGATGATAGAGAGTCGACTGTATTTGTTGCTGCAAATATAAAATTTCCGTAAAAAAAGTTCCTCTTAAATTTATGTAATAGTTTCAAAGTGATGTCCAATTTACTTGGAGTTTCTGAGCTTTTTACAAAAAAGTATCATTACTGTCACTATGGCTAGAATCTACAATCACCTTTATCAGATGTGTTTTCAGTTAGTGAAAATGAAAGGTGCCACCTTTATTGTCGATCTAGTAACTCTGCCGCTTTCTACTTGCTGAAGTAAGCGAAACTTTAAGGAGGGAGACATTTACCGCTTTTTACCTTTTGACATTGATTACTATTATGGTTTCTACCTTTTTGCACTGCCTCGAAAGGGTCATGCATACCTTTAAGATTTGAGCTAAGGTTTAAGGCATATAGACAGATATCTCGGCAGTAATAGATTGCTAATACCTATGCAGATATAAAATAAAGGTGGAAACCATGGTAGAAATCAATGTCAAAAAGTAGCCGTAAATGCTTCTTCCCTTTTAAGTTTTCTAGCAATCTTTACCGGTTTTCAGAGACAAAGTGCTCGACGGGACTCCATGTGACCGCAATAGTGATGACATTTGTATTAATGGAATTTGCCACAAGGTTTGTTTGTGCTGCACTTACAAAATTATTCGTGACAATTTAAAAAATGTATTTCAATGCCCAAATTTAGGCCGGTTGTGACCATCGACTGGATTCTGAAATGAAAAGGGATGTGTGCGGTATATGTGGTGGAGATGGAAAAAGCTGCAGCACCGTTCAGGGTGTATATAACGAAAGAGGCTCTTTTGGTTACAATGAGGTGCTAAAAATACCCGCTGGATCAGCTAACATTGATATTCGCCAGGTACCTTTCCCATTCTTGGCTGTTAATCACAGCTGTTATTGCAGAGTGCCTACAACAATCAGAAAGATGACGACAACTACTTGGGTAAACAGTTTTGGGGCTGAATCTATATTCATCATCTAAAATGTTGTTCACTTTTAGCTCTGAGGAGTGGGAATGGCGAATTTATCCTAAACGGCCATTACCAAGTTTCTGTTTTTCGACAGCAAATTTCCATTCCCGACACGGTAAGTGTAAATAAAATAACTCTCTAATAGATGCACACTCCTCTCGAAATGAGCTACGATTTGAGTGGTAACTTGTCTAGCAGTCATCCACAAAAATAGGTCAAAACATCAAATTTAGGGGTGTGTATCTTTTAGAGAGAATACGATATTTTAACATTCGATTACAACCTTTTTAGGTGCTAGAATACTCTGGTAGTGATCACATTGTGGAGCGCATCAACGGCAGTGGTTGTTTTTAAAACTATAAGTCTGCCTAATATTATTCAAAGAGTGTTTCAGGACCCCTTAAAAGCGACATCTACTTGCACATCCTCAGTGTGGGCAATCTGAATCCACCAAACATTCAATATGTAAACCACCAAACTGATGTTGAAACATAAAAACCATTCCTGTTCAGAAATACATGGTCGCCAAATCTTCAGTCAACAATGCTCCATTACATCATGCAGCTAGTTTCTACTGGCGATTTTCTGAGAGTTGGTCTGACTGCTCCGCCAAATGTCAAGGTAATTATTACTATAAATTATTTGAAGTTGAATAAGTTTTTTAATTAAAGGGAGCCAAACGCAACAACTTGTGTGCTTCGATGCTGTCATCAATCGCCAAATGAATGAAAGACATTGTGAACCATTCAGAAAGCCAGATATAAAGCAGAGGATGTGCAATGTGGACTGCTTCTACAAGTGGGCGAGTTTTTCATTAGCTAGGTCAATGCAGTTAAGTGTTGAAGGTGGCAACACATAGCTTCCAATGATGTACGAGACAGAAATGGTCACTTTTTATGTGTTCGGTAAGATATTTCTACTTGTTTCTGTTTGTACTTATACGCTGTCCACTTCCAGTATATACACAAATGGTCGTGAGGAGATGGCTAGAGAAGAGGAATGTCTGTCTGCTGGTCTAGCACGTCCTGAACACAAACAGCAAGAAGGACCTCCTTGCCGAGGAAATTGTGATCGCAGATGGGCATACTCTGAATGGAACGCTGTAAGTATTTGCGCATACATGTAACATCAATCAACCATATAGAATTAGCCATACATTGTTCGTCCTGGTCTTATAAAAATATGTTTAGTGCTCTGAATCTTGTGGCACAGGAGGGGTCAGCAGGAGGAGCATTCATTGTGTGGACAACTCCAATCGAAAACTTGACAAGTGAGAAACAATCATTTTCCTATATAAACAGGAACAAACAATAAAAAAACTTAGTCGCTTTTGTGATGGGATTCCCCGCGAGCCAACCGAAACAGAATGTAATCGAATTCCTTGCCCGAAATGGAATTTCGGAGTATGGAGCGAGGTAATTTTTTTTACAATAAAATGATTGTTCCAGCTGTTTTATTTCACCTGCTCAGTGTTCCCGATCATGTGGTGGCGGGATTAGAGTGAGACATGCTCAATGCCAGGATGCTTCTGGAAAAGACCTGTCGCCAAATCAATGCCCACCTTCTGAAAATTGGATCGTGAAAAGTGTAATGAACACCTGTGCACTCTTTGGAAATTTGGTAAGCATGATTTTCCAAATTCTTGTATTTCTGAACAAATTATTGCAGGCGCTTGGTCCACCTGCTCAGTTACCTGCGGTGGTGGAGTCGAAAGACGGGATGCTAGATGCGTAGACCAGCATGATCGGGTGCTTGAAGACAGCAGATGCAATGCCCACGAGAGAATTATAGAAAAACAGTGCAATCAGCCAAGGTATCTTTTATTTAGCAAAGAATGTCTACGACACTTATTTTTTAGTTGCCCTCAGTGGAAGTTAGGATCATGGAGCTCTTGTTCAGTTTCTTGCATGGACGGCTTCATGACTAGATCAGTGACATGTGTGGACGCAAGTGATTACAAACTGCCGGATGCTCGCTGTTTAAAGAAAGGGGAGCTGAAGCCAGCCAGTCATCAAACGTGTAGCTATGGTTCTTGTCCTTATTGGAAGGCTGCAGAGTGGTCAGATGTAAGGTTTTCATTTGTTTCGGTTTAACCACCCGATATATTTATTTCCACTTATAACCTCACCATAAATATCTATTTAGTGCTCTGTTAGCTGTGGAACTGGCATAAAAGAACGCGAAGTTGACTGTATTTACCGAGAGCAGAGTGTTGACGACTCTCTCGTAAGTTATTCCACGATCTTAGCTGTAACTTAATTAGTGGGGTCATGTGCTCCTGCCCTTGCATGAGCACGCGCCCCGGAGGCGCTCATTCGGTACCAGCCGTTGTGACTTGGAACTTTTTTGTGAAAAATTATAATCCTAATGTTTTACTCAAACTATTCTAATTAAAGTACTTTTTTAGTGCCCAGATCGTCAAAGACCTGTGCGACAAGAGCAGTGTGCCCTTCTGGCTTGTGCTGAATGGAAACCTGAAACGTGGAGTGCCTGTTCTGTCAGCTGTGGAAGTGGTGTTCAAAGACGTGCTGTCCACTGTACTCGGACCAGCTCAAACAAAAAGACCATTGTCATTCATGATGCAGAATGCAATGTAAATTTATTTACTGACCATTATTAATCTAGGTACCATTTTCTCAAAAAATTCAGGGTCACAAGCCGCGGGATGAAAAGATATGTGAACGAGATCCTTGCCAGCCCCCACCTAAAAGCACTCCAACATCTCAAAAGGAAGCTTCATTCTACTGGGCAACAGCACCCTGGGCAGAGTGCTCAGCAACTTGTGGAAAAGGCACTCAACGCCGTCTAGTCCAGTGTCATGACCATGTGCGCCAGCTGCCCAGCCAATACTGTGGACATTTAAAAGCGGAAATGGATGTGCAGGACTGTCAATTGAGACCTTGCTACGATTGGACTATTGGACCTTGGGGAGAGGTAGGATTTGGAAATAAATGTTTGGCTATAAAATGTATGGTTTAGTGCTCTGAATCTTGTGGGAAAAAAGCAATACAGCGCAGAAAAGTAGCATGTGAAGCTATTGCCACTGAAAACAGCAGCTTGAATCCAGAGGAAGTTCCCGATTGTGATTTAGCTAAAAAGCCAGAAGACAGTAAAAAATGTGATTTGCCGGATTGCCCCAAAATAGAGCCAAAGTCAAAGATAGGCACATGGGAGTCTGGGGAGTGGTCTGAGGTTGGTAATTTAAAAGGCGCGAATTCAAAAAATGGCACAAGAAGAACCAAACTTGCACAATTTTTCATGCATCTTGTTTAAGAAGAATAATAGTAAATTTTACACCCAACTTTTAGTGTTCCTCAACTTGTGGTGGCGGATGGAGAAGAAGGTCCGTATTCTGCAGTCAGACCCTATGTAATGAGACACAAAAGCCCACCCAGTTTGAACAATGCAATACAGAAGCTTGTAAGATTGCTAGTTGGTAAGCTAATTTGACACAGTTTTGCCCTTTTCAACCCAAATAAACAAAACAAATTATAAAGGAAGATGGGACCTTGGACACATGTAAGATTTTCCATTTAAAAACCTCAATTTAGACTTTATTTATTTCTGACTATTGAGGAGTTAGGCATGTTTTTGCCCTATTGACTATATTTGGTCATTCTGACTCACACTTGTCAGAATGAGACCCACGAATTAACTATAGGATTTCTCGTTCAATATACGAGAATATCCACAGTTAATTCGGAATGAGTGGATGGTTATTCCGAGTCAGAATCAAGAGGACAAAAACATGCCCAACCCCGCAATAGTCAGAAATAAAAAAGGGGGTTAAATATAGGCGTGTTACATCAAAAATGGAACTTGTGAAAAAAATAATTTTTTCAGTGTTCTGTGAGCTGTGATGAAGGTGTGCAGAGCAGGAATGTTTGGTGCCAGTCCGACGTAAATATACTTCAAAAATTGGACGTGACAGCATGTGATATTGCTGACCGACCCATCTCGCTTCGCAACTGCACTCGCGCCGCCTGTCCACCATCATCAACTGCTTCTACGGCACTTAAAACACCAAAATTAGAAGCAAACAATCAGGTGGACACCAACTCTGTGGTCGACTCTTACAACTGGTTGCCTGGAGCTTGGAGTTCGGTTAGTAGAGTTGCTGACAACAACAACAAAAGTAGTAGATGGAAGAACAAGAGTGGTGATTATAGAGGGTCTTTGCATGTTTCCAAAAGGAAATTATGGGAAGATTACTTGAGAAATGAGTTTTATTTAAGATCTAGCAAAAAAGCGCAAATTACACGGGTATTATAGGCGTAAATGGCTCTAAAACAGCACTACTAATTTTATATAGATAGTTGGCCTTTTTCGTTTGACCGGTCAACAGCAAGTTCAATTCCTTGTTAAAAGCTGCAAAACATTTTATTCATTTATTTTATTTTCAAAAAAAACTTTACAGCAACGAGAAATTGAACTTTTTTGGCCGGTCATATGAACAAGGCTGGTCGCTTTTACTGAAAAAGAGCCGCATCCCTATTCGAAACCATATTTCGGCGTTGTGTTTATGGTACAGTGCAGGGCTGTACCGGATATCCGATATCCGGCACTTTTTGACATCCGACATCCGAAAAAATCGCCGAATTTCGGATAAATCGGATGAGCTCAGACTTTTTACGATATTATTTTAAAAAAATTTTTCGAATTAATTTTTCTAAAAACCATATTTTTCGGTCATTTTATTATGCTAAATTTAAAAATGCTGTTGTTGCTTCATCATAACCTTAGTGCTTACAACTTTGAATATGAGTGTTGATTGTTTCACGTGTTGTTATGAAATCGGCTGAATAAAGCTTTATGAAAATTTTTTTAAAAATATCCGATATCCGGTATCCGATAACCGATATCCGGCACTTTTTCATATCCCATATCCGACCGATATTATTTCATATCCGGTATCCGATATTTTTTGACATCCGGTTCAGCCCTGGTACAGTGGTACAGTGTTGTCCACTTTTTTTACCATTTTTTTAATTCGCGATTTTTTAATCATATTTTTTCAACTGTTTTTTTACAAATTTTCAAAAGCAAATTCAGAAAAGGCGCGAACGGGGAAAAGTACGCCTACGTGTTTTCGACCTACCGTACTTGTTCTATTAGGTTGGTCCATAAGTTCGTGGGTGTTTATACGTAACAGAACATATTTATTTATGGGTTGCAAAATTTTCCATAAATGAGAATTGGCACTCAATTAATTGCTGGGTTCGAAAATTGAAATTTTGACTACACAATTTACGATTTGAAACCCATCGCTTAATTAATAAATGATTATTTCGCGAAAATTTGAAATTTAAAATAATAATCATTTATTAATTAACCTATGGGTTTCAAATCATAAATTGTGCAGTCAAAATTTCGAATTTCAAACCCAAATAATGATTGCCAAATTCTCATTATGAAAATTACAAATAACATAAATATGGTCCGATAAACATATAAGCAACTTGGACCAACCCAATAATAGCTCTCAAAATAATTCTTTTGTCAACCCATCAAAAATCAGAAAATTTTTGGGTGGTTCTCGAGATTTTTTAGATGCTCAGACAAAAAGCAAAAATACGGTACTTTTTGTTGATGATCCCCAGACAAGTTACCAGCTTAATTTTAGCCAGTGAGATGAGCTACAATTCGGATGGTACCTTGCCTGTGAGTAAACCACAAGAATTAGGTTAAAAACACACGTTGAAATAATGATTTTGAATTAAAGGGATGCAGCTCTATTCCAATAAATACGGCAATTTATTTGTGCTTGTTTACCGTAAATTTTTTTTTCTGACACATGCTCACTCACACTATTTGTCCATTTGTGAACACACTTAACCTTGCTAATCTATCCTTTATATTTTCCTTTGTTGGCTTCAAACTATTTTATGTTTTCTTTCATTTGCTTTGTTGTACTTTTGTTTCTAAAATTTATGCCATAACTCGGTTTTGCGGATACGTCGGAAAGTCAAGGAATTAATTTTCTTTTGATTTAGCTGTTTATTATTGTTATTTATTAGCTAGAGGTATACTGTGTCGTAATAAGAGTCATGTGAAAACTTAGAATGCTTGCAGACCTACAGCTTTTAAAAATAGCAAAAAATACATAAAAGCAAATACTTTATAAGCACTGCGATCGTTTTTTTTTTTTATTTTGTTAATTTTTGCAATATTTTATAGAAACTTTTTATTCTCAACAAATATTTGCCATATTCTAGTCGTCTTTTTAAGTATAAGATGTATACAAATAAAAAGTAAAAATAGAGGACTGACTCACTTTCAAAATTATTAAAAAGTAAGTTTGGGGGAAAAATGCCCAGTTTTTACAGTCGAAAAAGCATAAATATAGTCAACTCTCGAATATTGAAATGTTGGTTTGGTTCGCATTTTTTAATTTTTCGTAAATTATGTTTAAATGACTCCTAAGTAATTTTTATGTGCTTTAAACGACGAGAAAGTTATTTTGTGACACTTTTCCACATAAAAAATCGATTTTTTGAAAAAAAAAATTTTTGACCAAAATGTGAATTTTAGCATTGGGGGACGAAGGTAAATCACCTTGTATCAAGGTATTCTACCCCGTTTTGGTCACTGGAGCTGGGCAAAAAGAGCCACTACAAGCATTTTTCATCAAGAGTCTTGCTCGGAATTAATGCAATATCTTTGAAAAGTGTGGCACAAAAAAGTAAAAGTATGGGCTAAATTATTCTTTCTGACTTGCTTTATACTTTTCACCTTTTTGTGCCTCATTTTTCAAAGATCTCGCTATATATAACACGCTTTGATCAGGGTTGCTTTTATTTCCGGACAAAAAAGATTTGGAAAGTTAGCCGGAAAGTTTTCCGGAAAACTTTCCGGTTGGCGGTGAGAAATCGGACAGAAATAACAAGGGATTGTACAGGTGGTAGTATACAGTTAACTGTACAGTAAACTGCACAGTCAATTGTACAGTTAACTGTACAGTTGTACAGATAACTGTACGGTTATCTGTAGTTAACTGTTTTAAACTTACAGATTTTTGGTAAGTTATACAGGCTGTAGTAGGTTCCCGTGGTAACTTACCGTCTAAATAACCCTAGTGAAAACGCATAAAAACGAGGTGTAACACGGATTCGGCCCACAGAGAGTTTCTCTTCTCCTGTTTTTATTTCTTTCCATTTTTTTGGAAAACTTTCCGCGTTCTTTTCTGTCCGGAAAGTTTTCCATGCAGCAACCTTGGTTTTGATCATAACTTTTTAAAAAATTTAATTTCAAAAAAAAATTATGTATTTTTTATTTAAAATAAACCACGATATATTTCTGTAAACCTGATGTATGCTAAAAGAGATTTTCTATGCATAATTTTGATTGAATTCGGCTATAATTTCTGAGCCATATGTGTGCAAATTGTTATCGAATTTGTTGTGTGATTGTCGTTGTTGATTGAGCAATATTAATACTTTTACGGTTACCTCAGTTATCGTTGTATGTAAAGCACTCAATGCACTCAGATATTTTCAAATAAAAAACTTTAACTTTGTCGCTTTCCAGCACATTTAACTTCTTAAAAACGTCAAGCTAACAAAATGGTGTGTAGGCGTTTGTCCCATTTTCGAATTCACGCCGTTTTATTTTTATTATACAGTTTATTACCTACCGATTGTCGAAATGAGTGCACGAAAAGTATTTTGAAGCCAAAACATGAGAGGAAAAAAATTCCCCCAGGTAGACATCCAATGGATTGACACTTGACTGATATATCCACCTGAGACACCTGAGCATTGGGTGAAACTACCTGGGTACTACTTAGGCACTTCCACCTGAGTATTTCTACCTAGGTACAACAACCTGAACACCACCTGTATACCCTACGGAAGCAAAACTACTCAAAACTGGGGTTCCTGCAAGTCTAATCGTTCTTCTAGCATTATCAAACAGGACACGATTCTGTATAGGATATGTTGATTTGTAATTGATTTCAGCTAAATTCAAAATTTCGGATTCTGAAGGTGAATACCCATTAAGGGGGGTTACCAAGTAGTTATACCATACCCACTCTAAGGCTTGTGGTCTTTTAAAAACTAGTTTATGACTATCATACACGAAAAAATAATGTCTGCTACCACCAGGATTTGAGCCTACACATACCAATCAAAGGAATAATGTAGGGTTGGGATATTTTCCGAAAAATATCTTTTGAGAAAATTTTCCGTAAATTTTCCAGAAAATTTCCTAAAAACGGAAAATATCTATTTTGTAGGAAATACTTCCGAAATATTTTTAATACTTAATAATTTAAATACTAAAGACAGTTTGGCTCTTTTAAGTGGAAAGTCACTGTCAAATGTTGAATTCTTTTCAAGACAACAAACATTCAAACATCAAATTTTTTTCAAAATTTTTCCAAGCTTAAATGTTTGTTGTCTTGAAGGGAATTTGAAAATTGTTAGTGACCCGTAATTCAAAGAGCGGTTTCTTAAGTAAATCAACCATGCTGAACCTGAATCCGGTCACCGGATTCCGGTGACAGAATTTTGATTTTGCAAGTATTTTGCTTTTTTTGGCTTGGACATCTAAACAAAACAAATGTAAAAGATATTTTCCAGTTTTTCTTTGACCGGAAAATATCTTAATATTTTCCGGAAATTTTCCGGAAAATTTCCATCACCAACCTTAGAATAATGTTTAAAAATAAGGCGCGAATTCAAAAATGCGCAAAAGAGGACAAACGCCTTACTTAAGGCGTTTGCCCCCTTTTGTCCCATTTGGGAAAAAAGGGAACAAACGCCCTAACACCCAAAAAAACACATAAACTTATTTCTGAACACTATTAATACATAAACTACTAGTATTTGCAGTGCTCGCAAACGTGTGGCCGTGGAGTTCGTCAAAGATCAGTCAAGTGCGTAGATGTGGGAAACCAAGAAGTGTCCGAGTCCAAGTGTAATGCTAGTCAGCGCCCAGTTCAGGAGCACAAATGTCGTCAGGCTAATTGTCCACGTTGGCATAAAAGTAAATTTGCATTTGTAAGAAATTGACTTTTAACTTTTTTCATTCTAGGCAAATGGTCATCTGTGAGTTTGCTACAACAGCTAAAAAAATGTGGTATTGTATTATTTTTGTAGTGTTCAACTACCTGTGGAGCTGGTGTCAACAAAAGAGAAGTTTATTGCAAACAAGGGCGTAATCTTAGAATCCCTGATGATAAATGTTTTAATATTGTATTTATTTTTTACAGTTTTGCTGGAGAAGAGCTTAATTTACACTTTTTAGGCCAAGCCGTATGAAACAAAAAAGTGTGAAGTGGCTCAATGTGCTCGTTACATGTGGAAAGTCACGCCCTGGTCTAAGGTTGGATAATTACCGTATTTTCTCTAATAGAAGCCCATGGGCGCTTATTTTTCAAACCCCCAAAAATCTGAAAAATTTGGGGTTGATCTCAAGACTTTTGCGTGAAATTTCAAAATGTAAAAAGTGGGATCGGTAGAACTCGTGGGAGTTAAGAAAATGCATTAAACAGATTTGCAAAATATTCTCGCGCGGCTGAAATACAGATCTTCAAAGTTAGGGGTGGGCTCTTATTAGAGCATGGGCGCTAATTAGAGGAAATTCGGTAAATGTAATTAAAGTAATTATTTGTAAAAGTCGTTTTAGTGCATAGACCCTTGTAAGCCTACAGAACAAACCAGAAGAGTCTACTGCATGAGGTATGCGAAATATCAATCTCTATACGTTTGCATAGTAGACAAAACTTCTTGTTAGCAAAAACTTTTTTTATACAGTCAACCCTTGTTTAACCGGCGATCCCCGAATTTCGCTCTAACGTAGAGTCTAACTCCTTTTTACTGGATTTTTTAAATCTTTTAGTTAAAATTTTTTGACGTATCGTCAAAACCAAGTTTGATCGTCAAAACCAAGTTTGATCGTCAAAACCAACGATGAAATTGTTGAGATTTTTAAAAACAATTAGCAAAATCAGAATCCTTGCTATTTTAAGTTAAGGTTAAGACTGCCGAATTATAAGTAGTGAACTATTTAACGATTTAGGCGCTAATGGAGAATCTGTTTTCGTTTTTTCCCTTGGTTCCCCTGTTGTTTTTCAATTTTTTTTAATTCTCATTTTTCAAGATTTTCATAATTCCAATTTTAACCTTTTTCATTTACAAATCAACCCACTTTAAATTCAGACAAAAACTTAAAGAACCATTTTATTAAAGGGGCATATCCACGCCAATAAGTCCAATTTCAAATGTTTGATTTCCCGGGCACCAGTTTTTCTTATGGAGACAAAATCAATTTGAATCAATAAATCAATCCCCCCAAAAGGGTCGAAATTCAAATTGATTTTGTCTCCATAAGAAAAACTGATGCCCGGGAATTCAAACATTTGAAATTGGACTTATTGGCGTGCGCATGCCCCTTTAAACAAAATACAGCCCAGACAACAAAAACACGATTCAGATTTCATAAAATGCTTTTTTTAACAGGCTTTCTGTCCCCAAAAATATGTGTCCACGTTGGTAAAAAATAAGAAAAATGAGTATAAGTTCGGACCCGTTCCCATTGCTTTTACATGATAAATGTTAAGGAATCCAAAAAATTTTGATAATTTTTGAGAAAAAAACAACAGGGGGACCAAGGGAAAAAAACGGAAACAGATTCTCCATTAGCGCTAAATCGAGGTAAAAAAGTAGGCGGAAGCGAACTTGAGGGCGTTCCAGTTAAAAAATGGTTAACTATATTAGATTTTACAGAATATGTATGAAAATAATGCATGTATACAAAATATATACAGTATACAAAACAGATTCCACAATCGATTTTCGTATCAAAATATCGATCGATCTGTCCTTATTTTGACAAAAATATCGATCGCAAATATTGAAATTTTGGAAAAATCGCATATCGCTATCGACTTTTTAAAAAAAGCGCCTAAAAATTTTAAGATTTTTTTTAATTTGCGCGATGTTTTCAACAAAATTTTCGCCTACGGCACAATTTTGGTATCATTCTGCCGACTGTTGTGGCATCTATTGTCTGCAAAAAGAATCATTGCTTTGCTTCGTTTGCGTTATTTTGCGCTCGTTATGTTCTCTCATAGATAAAACATTCATTCTTAGATGAGCCTACTTTGGAAACTCAAGCTCGACGGAGATGAAGCCGGCCGATTCCTTTTAACAAGCTTTCGTCGGAAATTTCATAGAATAAATTTGCTTTCGCAACATCCCCATTTTTTATTTTCTAGGAAAATGCCAAATATATCCAGTCCTTTCCAGGGGTTGCCCAGCGATTTCCTTCAACTCTGGCTACAAGTCAGCCTAGTGAGCAACTCTTTTCGGTGGCGCGAGATATCTACGAATCTGAACGATCAAATTTGAATCCAGAAAATGCGGAATGCAATTGTTTCTCAACAAAATCTGCGGATGCTGAATTATAAGTATTAGTGTTAATTGTTCTTTTATTGGTGTTGTGAAGTGTAGTTATCAGAAAGCAATAAACTGGTATGAAGATATTAAGGTGAATTTGAGGCCGCGCAGCAGCTCCGCGGAAGATTTTCAAGCTTTGTCTGCTTCTGGGAAAATATCGCATATCGTAACGATATATCGTTGCTAAAATTCATCGTATCATTATATCGATCGTTCGAAAATTAGCTCAAAAATATCGTATAGTTTTGTCGTTAAATGACAAATACACATCTCTAGTATACAAAACACTGATTCCCAATCAATTTTCTTGTCAAATCTTTATTATTATTATTATTATTATCAAATTTCCAGCAATTTTAACAAACGCGCTGCCAGCCGGATGTGCAATGGTACAGTTACACCCATAATTAAAAGAAAGTGCCCTGTTACCCGGTGTCCATATGAATGGTAATTTTAGAGCTTTTTTTAAAATAAAATGATGCTTATTGCTCAATTTAGGGTTGCTGGACCGTGGTCAACGGTAAGCCTTATAATCCGGAATACCAAACATAGCTCACTAAAACAATTATGACTGTTTTCAGTGTTCTCGCACATGTGGTGTCGGATTACTGTTCCGTAAAATTGAGTGCAAAGTCAGAAGAGAGGTGGGGGCCAAGACCGAGTCTACACCAATTCCAAGGTCAGAGCCAACTGTACTGTCAAGAATGTGCATGTCATTGGATAAGCCGACAGTTTCCAAAGAATGCAACATGAATCCCTGTGATGCCAACTACCGATGGTAGCAACACTTGTTGTAAATAAGAAATGTTAAATTTTATTTTTCAGGAGCATTGGTCCTTGGTCTCATGTAAGACTGAAAATTTGTCTTTACATTTCTGAAAAAAACCAAAAACAAATATTTGTTCACAGTGTTCCAAGAGCTGTGGGCCAGGCTTTCGAAGACGAAAAGTCAAGTGTCTAGACAAAACGGGGGAACGGATTGCTCGAGATCAGTGTGAAAAGAAAGATCGACCTAGAAGACGAGAGCCATGCTTCTTGAGAAACTGTATGTCTTTTGATTGGTAATTTTTCGACATGAAAATTTGTCTGTTAGGTTTGCCTAATGACTGTGCAGAGTTGAAGGCTCAGAACACAGCTGATTTGGCAGATGGAAATTATACTGGTAGCAGTTTAGGATTTTTTTATATTATTTCTAGTGTCATTTTAGTGCTAGTAGCTGGTTTTCGAGTAGAAGTATATTGCCATTCGATGAATGAGACCATTCCGAAAACCTATCTTAATGTGAAACCCGATTCTAATTTTGCTGAGTTTTACGGAAAAAGGTTTCTAAGGATGTGATTTATTTAAATATTTTACTAATCTTAATTTTTTTTAAGATTATCCTATCCATACTCATGTCCGTTCGAAGGTCGCCGCAATAACTCCTGCGCATGCACTAATGATGGACATGCGAGCAGTGGGTTGAGTTACTTCAGCAAAGTCAGAGTTGACTTCCACAACATGAAGATCAATCGTTAGTTTATTTAAAGAGGCATGCCAGTGCAACAAAAAAGTAGGAAAAAATGCTATCCCAAAAGAAAAAATATGCATTGTGAATTTATTATGTGAAGATCAGAAAACATATATGCTAAAACAGGGAATTTTATAGGCGTTAGGAGGAACGGCAAAATTTGCCGTTCCGCCTAACGCCATTTTATACTAGGGCTCTTCACTTTCTTTGTCTTACTAATCCTACTTGTGCTTTTTTGCAATACAGGGTGACACAACTTTTTTTTACCTTTTGTTTTCGTCATAACTCGTTGTGATTGCAACCTTTTTAATACAACTATATATTCGTTGGAAAGCCCTTGATTTACCATTTCGTATAAAAAAATGAGTAGCTCTTTATCTCAAAAATGAGCGAAGTTATGCCTAGTTTAACTCATCGACGAAATAATCCACATTGGTACGCCGAGGAACCCATTCATTCGCCAAGGGTGACTGTGTGGGTGGGTATTGGTCGATACGGTGTCGTTGGACCGTTCTTGTTCGATGGGAACGTTAATGCTCAGCGATATTTGGCCATGCTCCAAGATAATGTTATCCCATCAATTTCGACCAACTGGTGTTCATGCAAGGTGGAGCTCCACCACATTGGGGATTGAATGTTCGAGCTCTGCTCAACCTTCATTTTCCGAATCGGTGGATTGGTAGGGGATCCTGCACCAATGACCATGAACGACTTCCGCCGGCGCCTCGATTCCTGCATAGAAAGAAATGGAAGGAGCGTTGAGACCAGATAAAAGAAATTGTGGTTGAATTTTGTTGCTTTTGTTGCATAATTTTGTTGATTTTCGGTGGTCTCATTTAAACTAGGCATAACTTCGCTCATTTTTGAGATAAAGAGCCACTCTTTTTTTCAAACGAAATGGTAAATCAAGGGCTTTCCAACGAATATATAGTTGTATTAAAAAGGTTGCAATCACAACGAGTTATGACGAAAACAAAATGTAAAAAAAGTTGTGTCACCCTGTAGAATGCAAGAACATGTCCTTTTTTTAAAAGTTGTATAGGAACTATTGCACTTAGTAACCCACTGGGACAATTCAATTTGGGCCAAAATCAAATTGCAATATTCGATGAATATTTGCCGAATATTGCAAATGATCTTGGCGAAATTTGATTTTGGCACAAATTCAATTGTCCCAAAGTGATTTGGCCCACACTACTCCTGCCCAATTTTTCGCTGATAATAATCTTCATAGAAATTTATTTTTGGCTGATAATTATTTCTATTTATTATTGTATGCTTGACTTCAAGCTTTTTTTAAATATGTTTATGACTAGATATAATAATGGATGATCTCTGCGAAATGAACAGTCATCTCTTGTTCGAAGTTCTTGCTTTATCCGACAAAGAAAATTTTCAATTTTTAATTTTTCAGGGGGTTACCTAGGGCAATACTTTGTTGCAGTAATTTAATTGTTGTGGTTGAAAAAGGCATAGTAAAGTTAGGTACTTGTTTAGTTTACGTTCCTCTATTTTGCCCAAAACACACCCTAAGCGACTTTTTCTGCTAACTACGATGTTTTTAAACTGTTTATGATCTTAATATTCTTACTTTGCTAAAAAATTGATTTCAACTCCTCAAATATAAATGGTATTTTTAAGATATTTTAGGGTCATTTTTTGGACATTCACCATATTTAGGCTTGAACAAGGGTAGGCCAGCGTATGTTAAGACGGACTCAAACATGTTTATTACTTTTTTTGTGGTTAGGAAAACACGCTTGAGTCCGTCCTAACATACGCTGGCCTACCCTTGTTCAAGCCTAAATATGGTGAATGTCCAAAAAAACGACCCTTAAAATATCTTTAAAATACCATTTATATTTGAGGAGTTGAAATCAATTTTTTAGCAAAGTAAGAATATTAAGATCTCTATTACTGTGTTCAGCAAAAACTAGCTCAGGACGTGTTTTGAGCCAAAGAAGGGGGAGGGTAGCTTTATTTAAACAAGTAACTTAAGTTATTCCGGCAAAAATTTTGCAATTTTTCGATTTTCAAAATTTTTGAATCTTTGAGGGGTTACCGAGTGCAATGGTTCCATTTTCTAATTTATTTTTCGCCTTTTTAGCCAATGACTTTACTTTTGCTCACACCGAACATGGAAATTCTGTTCCGTATGGAAGTGCCGGAGATTGTTATAGCATGAGTGATTGTCCACAGGTAAATTAAGGGAAAAAACTTTTCCATGAGTAAAAACTAGATTTCTTACAGGGCCGGTTTTCAATTGATCTCAGGTTGAACTTTCTTATTTCATTATAAAAATCTAAAGAGTTTGTTGGTGGTTGAATTTTTTTCCAAAACTAACTTTTTTACAGTTCTTTTTTTACACTCTTTACACTTGTTAGATTGACCGGGCTTCGTGTTGTTGACGACTTGCAGTGGGTAGACCAAGGTTATCGCACTAGTTCACGAATTGAGCGATCAGAGGTAGCTTTATTAATAATAATCATTGTTAAAAATCTCTAAACTTGCAGAACAATGCCGTGATCGAGGGATACTGTGGCGGATACTGTGGCGAGTGTGCTCCTGACAGATTTAAAGGACTCGTCATCGAAATTGACCAGAAGCAAGAGCCGAGCATTGGAGTCGGATAATACAGCATAAGAAAATTTTCTGACGAGTTCTCACATGGTATAGTTGCTAAACAAATTGTGCGGGTTCTGTAAAAAAATCTCTACAATTTATTGAATTTATTCTGCTTTAAGGCTCCACATTCATCTATTTTAAACATGCTTTTGTCTTCTCTTAACTCTTCTAGCTAACTTATTTATTTTCGCCTAAGCCTAGCTTGCTTTTCTGCTCGATTTATAAAATTGAAACTGCCTATGCTCTATTGAGAACTGCCTTTTTGTGATTTTTTTGTGCTGTCTGCCAATTGTTCTTCTTTCAGTTGTGTTTGTGATTCATCTTTTTAACTATTTTCGGCTGCTTGAGATTCTCACCTCGGTATGAATGTATGTATTTGAAAATAAATAAGTAAATAGTAAAAAAATTATTGGGTAGCACAGACGAGAAATTGTGAAATTCATTTCCAGTAAAAGACATTTATAGAAAAACAAATTTAGAATTTCAACTCAAGTGTTAAATTAAAGATGAGTGGAAGATGGTGAGACCTCACATATAATTGCGCTTTAGTTGTGACGTCTGATTTTGAGATATTCTTGTTATACCATGAAAAAATACTCTAGGATGAATCGCCGTCACAGTCAGCCGTTCTCGGATCAAAGGACCTTAAAACTTGATAAGCACAGCAGTTTAGCAAATTTGAATTTATTCAAAACCACCCTGATTGTGTCAATAATATTTTTCAAATAATTTTGGTTTTGTATATATTTTTCATTTTGTTCACTTAAAGAAAGATATATAATTAACATTTATTATTTGAAAACACCTAAATTCACAAATTATTCTTTGACAGTCGCCATTTGGTTAGCTTTGTCATAGCACTGCATATTATAGTTACAGCAATCACTGCACATTGTTATTACATTATCTTCGCATGTCTCATGTAATTTGCTACTATTAATACATTTATATTCGGACATACAACAAGAACCAAGGCTCACTTTAAAACATGCCAAAGTTGTTAAAAGAGTATTTGTAGCTATAGTGTCGAGCATCAACCTTCCAGATACATTTCTATTTATTTTGGCTATTACACGAGAGTCTTTGAAGATTTGTTGCTTCAGCTTTTGGTGTTCTTCCGGACCATCTAGTCCATAGAGGTTGTGCCCAGATGACAAATATCTACGTCTGACATTTTGCAAATACCTATTGCGATCTTCACAATTTAAGCATGACTTTATGGTGACAGTGAAGATATCAGGCTTGTGGGATAAGGGTCACTATTCGGCTGTGGCCTTGATCTGGAACTAATGGACTTTGCAGTCGTCGCACGTCTCATACATATTCATGTTGTACTCAACTACTTTCAAACCCGTGTATTTGTCCTCTGATTAGAGTTTTCAAAGAGGACGGCCCATGCCGAAGTGTTGTGCCAAGCTGAAGTTTGCGCACGAGAACCAGGAACTGGCTGAGCTGATAAAAGAAAGTTAATTTTGACGAAATGTAACATGATTTGATGCTTGAAGGATACCTCGCTTAGTTGCTGATAAATCTGTTAGATTTAAAAAAGAAAATGTTCGATTTTGTAACGTGTTTTATGCTGACCTTTGTTTGTCAGAAATTTCGATTGCAAAATATTCAGGTCGCAAAATAGAGCGACATCTCCCTGAAAAAGTCATCATCCGCTAAAAAAAATAAAAAAAATGCAGAAAACAGAGTTAAACAAGCACTTTTCATAAAAAAATTGACCAAAATTTGACTTTTTGCTTTATAGGTGCTTTAAAAAAGATAAAACTACCGTATTTAAGGGTATCGTACCACGGTTTAGTCACTGGAGTTGGTCGAAAAAAGCTTCTTTGTGCATTTGTAATCATGCGTTAGGCTCGGAATCATGTCTAACACATCTCTGACTCTCTAACCCTTTAGTGAAGGGGGGGAGGGTGTCCAGGTCGATTCATCGTTCAGAATTTTCACCGTCGATATTTTTGTTTATTTGTTAGATCTAATTTTTTAACTTCTCCCGTACCAAATATCGATTTAGTTTAGAATTTAGTAATTGGCATGCAAAAATCTAAATTCTAAATTCGCGGAAAATTAGTGCTACTAAATATTGCTATCTAAATTCCACTTTAAAAGTAGTTCCTAAACATTTAGACTTTTGGTGCCAAATATAATTAGACTCTAAAATTTAGACTCTACTTTATTTAGAGTCTACTTTTGGTACTAAGTATCGAGTCTAAATTCCACTTTTGGTACCAAATATACAGACTAAACACCACCTTTTCCTTATAAAAAAGTGGGGCGGTGGGTCGCAGTCTAAATTTATTTAGACTCAACTTTAGACCTTTTGTCGTCAACTTTTTACTTTTTTGGCCTACCTTTTGATGTTTATGTCCTCAGGCCGACTTTTTACGCTCTTTCGAGCTGTTTTGACAGTTTCACTGTTTTTACTACAACTCTTGCAAAAAATCCATGTTTTTGACATTGCCTGTTTAGCTCCAATATTTGTTTTGTGGTTTACAGGTCCATTGATCCACAAAATTATTATCACCTTCAAAGGCTCAGCAAACCATAACATTCAGCACAAAAATGGATTCCCGGCATACCAACTATAGTCCGCTGTCTTTTAGCAATAATTTTCTGCAATTAAAAAGCTGCTGATAGCACCAATCTGCAACATACAGTTCAAAAAGAAAACTGGACATTCAAAATAGTTGTCAGCAAACTCGTGCTCCTAACTCTAGTCTATTACGCAAGTGGGCTGCTCTGCAAAAAATGCGTGCTGCTCAAATTAGCATGTTTTTGGAGGAGAGGAAAAGTGTCATCACTCATTTTTCCAGATTTGGAAAATCTAGAAAGTTTTAAAAGGCAAGAATTCAGCCATTTTGAAAAGATAAACATAGAATGGATAAATTGACGTAGTTCCGCCCTTGCTTTTAATGTTTAATGTCGGAGGACTACTTGAAATGGCAATTTCGGCTGTGTATCTTCTAAAAAAATCTGGTAAGTATCACGCGATCCGAGAACGTATAAAACATGGATGCTCTTTTGTTTTGTCATTTCAGTTAAGTTTAGTCTCTGCTAAAATAAACTTGCCAAATATGTTTCAACTGAGCAACCAATCTATTCTTTTGGTCTCTATGTTCGCCTGGCTAAATCTGCTCACCTTCGCCGACAATTGTAAGCTTGAAGTTACCCATCCCAAAATATGCCTTAGTTCTCCAAGCTAATTATTTCAAAAAACTCTCAAAACTATTTATTTACACTTTTTCAAGCTTAGTCAAGGGGAGGCCAGCGTATGTTAGGACTAGGATTGCTGAATGGGTAAATACCGGGGGTATTAACCGGTAAAATACCCGACAAAATACCCGGCTATATAAAATTCGGATATTTATAATAAAAAAAATTTGCATGTATGTCGAACTCGCACGGGACATTTGATTAACAAACCTGCGATTCTGATGCCGGAATCGTGCTCAGCGCAGTCGATTCAGTAAAGAAACTACTCTTAAAACAATAACTCGCAGTTAATTTTTGAATTCCTTGCGAGACAACAAACATTTGAATTCAAGCTGGTTCAAATTCTCGGATTTCCGTGAGCGTTTTTTATGTAAACGGGCGTCTTTTCATGAATAAATATCCTAATTTTTAGCCTCTTCAATGCCTAAGCCTTTATCATGGAGCTGTAGCTATTTAAATCGCAAGCAGGAAATGTTTTAACGACAAGGAGTATTTTTTTTTATAAATACCCGACATTTGGGTATTTACCGGGTATTTACCCGGGTAAATACACGAAAAATATATACCCGGGTATTTAAGCAACCCTAGTTAGAACGCACTCAAACACCTTCGCCCTAAC
This sequence comes from Ditylenchus weischeri, assembly GCA_029231635.1. Taxonomy (NCBI): domain Eukaryota; kingdom Metazoa; phylum Nematoda; class Chromadorea; order Rhabditida; family Anguinidae; genus Ditylenchus; species Ditylenchus weischeri. The sequence goes on from JAMRYI010000426.1 coordinate 63,213, forward strand.
ACACGCTGGCCTACCTTTGCCTGATCCTAAATTTTATCTTTCTAACACAAAAAATGCATTAGAATGCTTCTTGGCACATTTAGCAGAAAAGAAGATTGTTTGAGAAAATCAGCTTGGGGGATCAAAGCAAAAATTCGTTTTTAAATATGTGCTAATGCGTATAGAGCCTGTGTTTTTATGATGATATAAATAGGAATTTTAGAAATCCCACATTTTTATAAAATCTTCTATTACTAATATTATTTAAAAAATAGTATTTCGCTACACAATGGCATATCAACCGTTGTTATTGAGATTTTCGGATTCTCAGCCAAAATCAAAACGATCAGTTAAAAATTCAAACGACAGATTTGCAAAATATTAATTCTGGCGTGAGATATATATGTCCGTCAAAGTGCCGTTTATTAAGGAGGTGATTATTAGAAAGTAACCAGTTAATCGAGAATATACGGTAACTTTTTATTTGAGTAATTGTTTTTAAATGGTAACTTTTTTATGTTTGTTCAACTTAGAACAACCTCAAAAGTAAAATTTGAGGGCAATCAAGGTCAAACTCAAATATTACAATCCTGAGCGTTCTCTGAACTGAATTCAACGCTTGATATGCCATTGGGCAACAAATATCGCAGGCTGTAAAAAAGTATCGCTATAAAAAGAAAAAAACACGGTACAGTCGAACCTCGATATAACGACACCCCAAAAAGTTCGTTCCCGCCTAGAGTCCGACACTTTTTTTACCTCGATATTTGAAGGCGGGTCTATACGATAATCCGGTGCCAAAATATGCCTTGGTCCCCCCCTGTGGTTTTTTTTTCGAAAAAATGCCAAATGCGAAAATTATTGTAAGAACAAAAAATTGAAAAAATTGAATTTCTCTCTTAAAACAACAGGGGGGACCGAGGCATTTTCTCGAAAAAAACAACAGGGGGACGAGGCATTTCTCGAAAAAACAACAGGGGACTGAGGCATTTTCTCGAAAAAACAACAGGGGTGAGGCATTTGAAAAAACAACAGGGGGACTGAGGCATTTTCTCGAAAAAACAACAGGGGGACCGAGGCATTTTCTCGAAAAACAACAGGGGATCGAGGCATTTTCTCGAAAAAACAACAGGGGACTGAGGCATTTTCTCGAAAAACAACAGGGGGACTGAGGCATTTTAAAAACAACAGGGGGACCAAGGCATTTTCTCGAAAAAAACAACAGGGGAAGGCATCTCGAAAAACAACAGGGGGACCGAGGCATTTGCTCGAAAAACAACAGGGGGACTGAGGCATTTTCTAAAAAAACAACAGGGGGACCGAGGCATTTTCTCGAAAAAACAACAGGGGGACTGAGGCATTTTCTCGAAAACAACAGGGGGACCGAGGCATTTTCTCGAAAACAACAGGGGATCGAGGCATTTTCTCGAAAAAACAACAGGGGACTGAGGCATTTTCTCGAAAACAACAGGGGGACTGAGGCATTTTCTCGAAAAAACAACAGGGGGACCGAGGCATTTTCTCGAAAAACAACAGGGGGATCGAGGCATTTTCTCGAAAACAACAGGGGGACTGAGGCATTTTCTCGAAAAAAACAGGGGGACTGAGGCATTTTCTCGAAAAACAACAGGGGGACTGAGGCATTTTCTCGAAAAAAACAACAGGGGGACTGAGGCATTTTCTCGAAAAACAACAGGGGGACGAGGCATTTTCTCGAAAAACAACAGGGGGACTGAGGCATTTTCTCGAAAAACAACAGGGGGACCGAGGCATTTCTCGAAAACAACAGGGGACTGAGGCATTTCTCGAAAAACAACAGGGGGACCGAGGCATTTTCGAAAAACAACAGGGGGATCGAGGCATTTTCTCGAAAAACAACAGGGGGACCGAGGCATTTTCTCGAAAAACAACAGGGGGACTGAGGCATTTTCTCGAAAAACAACAGGGGGACCAAGGCATTTTCTCGAAAACAACAGGGGACTGAGGCATTTTCTCGAAAACAACAGCGAGGCATTTTCTCGAAAAACAACAGGGGGGACCAAGGCATATTTTGGCACCGGATTGTCGTATAGAACCTTGAAGGCTTTTGCCAGTTCTGTTTGAAAGTCTGGTGCCAAATATCGCAAGGATTCTAATTTAGCCGATCATTTTTTTTTTAATTAAATAATTTTGCCTCCAAAACTGTATTGTTAAAACTGAAATTTTAAAAATTTAAAAAAAAAATCAAGGTCTACAACCCTAATTGCTTGCAAGGCAAATAAACGGATTTTTCTATATAAACGAGTAATTTTTTTAGGGTTTTTCGGCTTTTTCATCTTTGAAGTTTTTTATCGAATACGTAAGCTTCTGAAACACACTCACTAAAACTTAAACTTTCATCTATGCTTTTGGTAAAGTTGATAATTCTTTATTTTCAGCTAACTTTGCACTGACAGACAAAATATCTCAAGGCAATTTCGCATATGCCCAATGTAACTTTTTAAATACATGTTATTGAGGTTCACTCATAAAACAAAAAATTGTAGTGTTTGCCTTTGCTGAAGATGGCTCTGCCTACAAGTTGACCAAGAGAAGTCCAGATGGAGCTGTGTCCGACCGCTTTGCAATAAAAGAAAACAATGTGGGTATGAGAAGCAAATTTGCCAGACATGTGGACAACAATGACGAGTTTGCCTTTGCTTTCGCCAAGAGATCTTCTTTTGCCAAGCGGTCCTCAGGTTTACTTTACAAAATGCGAGTGGCATAAACCAAAAAATAAATGGAAAGTTTTAGGTCCAGAATGGGAAGAGGTCGACAAGAGCCAATTGCCACCAACATTTGCTAAGTTCGCCAAAAGAGACAAATTTGCTTTCACATAGATCTCTCACTTTTTACTTATTATATATTCAAAAAGCACTGGTGAATAATAGTAAATATTGACGTCGTTAAATAAAAAATAGTATTCTGTGTTTGCGCATTTCTTGCATTAAAAAACACAACACCTCGGTTCCAAGACTTTTGTCACTTTTCCAGCAAAAATTTCGGTAGTGAGATATCAATTTTAAAAATGGTTTCCATTTTTAAAAATAGGTTTCCATATATTCCGCTACAGTCGAATCAACCGACACCCCAGAGGACCACCCATAAGGTGTCAGTCAGAAAATTCAAGTTCAATCACAGACCAAGGTGTTATTTTTCACTAGGTTTTCAATAAAAAAAAATATTCCAAACACAAATGCGGTCGACTCTCGATATAAGGCGACCCCCTCAAGTTCATTCCCGCATATTTCGGAATATACTGACGAATCAGAGTTGATGAAAAAATTACAAAATTAGGTTAAAAAAAGTGTCGCACCCTGGACATGAACGGACTTGAGGGGGTCACGTTATATCGAGAGTCGACTATAAAGTTAATACCTTCTTTAAAAATGTGTCGGAATGCACCATTATAAAGCTCAAAGTTATTGTTTAAAGTTAGAGTTAATGTTTAAAACGATGCATACAGTTAAAGTTGAACACTATCTTAGTGTTAAAGTCCAGGGTTATGCACCAATTATAGAGTTAAAGTTCAAGCGCATGCACCATTTATAAAGTTATAGTTTAGGGTTAAAGATAAAGTTCACTGGTATGCACCATTCAAAAGTTAAAAAAGGTGCATTAGGGCCTGAATTTTAAACATTACTTTAAAAACTACCGGGTGCGCCAAAAGTTCCCGGACAACTTTTAGATTTAATTGTAAAAGCAAAAATGTTGAAATAAAAATATTATTAATATACAGTTTTGTAGCCCTGAATCTCCTCTTTCAAATGACATATCAAACATTTATTTCACTCAATAAAATGACCACCATTGGCATCAACACATAACTTGAGTCTTTTTGGAAAATTGTCAATGGCATTATGGATCATCTTCTGTGGAATTGCTGCCCATTCTTTCAAGCTTTCAAAGCTGCGATTTTTTGACCGTGATGGACTACTTTGTGTGGCCTTACCTGAAGTCTAAAGCCTGCTCAAAGCCACACAAAACAATCGCAGCTTTGAAAGCTTCCCTCGTCAAAGAATGTGCAGCAATTCCACAGAAGATGATCCAGAATGCCATTGACAATTTTCCAAAAAGACTCAAGTTATGTATTGATGCCAATGGTGGTCATTTTATTGAGTGAAATAAATTTCTGATACATCATTTGAAAGAGGAGATTCAGGGCTACAAAATTGCAGATTAATAATGTTTTTATTTCAACATTTTTGCTTTTACAATTAAATCTAAAAGTTGTCCGGGAACTTTTGGCGAACCCGGTATTAACTCTATAATGGTACATTTAACTCCAATTTTTAGTGGAGTTTGTACTTCAACTTTAATTTTTTGGTTACTTGTACCATACTTTCAGAAAAGCACTTCTACAGTCAACCTTCTCTATAAGCTACACCCTCGGGACTGATCCCAGATATAGCTTATCGAGAGTATAGCTTAAGCAGAGTGTAGCTTATACAGAGTCTAAACTTAGCTCAACCCTATCAGCTGTAGCTTGTAGAGAATTTATTCAAACAAATTGTAAACAATAACATCAAGCAATTGGTTAAATAAATCAATGGGGGAATTTATACTAATTGATCAAAACGTGATCAATACTTGATCCGTTTTGATCAAGTATTGCATGAAAATAATTGATCAAGCCCTAATCAAGGTTTTCTTGCAGCAATGCAGTATGACTTGCAGTGGGTAGACTTCTCGGAATCATGTCTAAGGTAAGTGAGTGCGCGCATCTCTAACTCTCAAGCCCCTGCGCCCCCTTCGGGGGCACAGGGGGCTTGGAGTTGAGATACCCCCTCTGTGGATCGAAAAAAAAAATTTCTCAGAATTAAAAAAACAGCCGGCTTTCTCAGGAAATCGGGGTCGAGAAACACGAATATGATGTTATCTCCTCCATCTGATCACTCCCCATGGGGGGAGGGATTCTGAACTCAAGCCTTCAGATCTACATAACGTTCACCAGAAGCCGGTCCCCAGGGTGAACGTTATATAGAGCTTTGACTGTATAACTTTAAACTTCATAATGGTGCATTCCGGCAATGTTTTTATTCAACCAAACTTAAAGGGGCATACCAGCGCGTTACACTGCTAATTAAAGCGGCGACCAGCCATTATTCAAAAATCGTCCTTGTTTTTTTCACTCGTTTCATGTCAAATCTGATATTTATGACCTTGTCTTACTAATAAAAAATAGGCAGAAAACTTTCGTCGGATTAGGTAGAACGCTTATAGAAAATAAATTGCTGGTCCCCGCCTTAATTATAGTCTAACGCGCTGGTATACCCTTTTAAACAAATTTCAAGGTGTTGGTTTAAAAAGGTTCGACTGTGTAGAACGTCTCGGTTTCGCCGAATGCACAGACCTGATCAAAAACCACAATTTTGGGGTTTCTTTTGCATGTGCTTTCAGAGAAAAAAGAGCGTTTACAGGGTGTCTCAAAAAATGAGAAAAGTTTTGGGAAGTTTTTATTTTGAAATTTATTCATCTCCAATTTTAATCCTGTTGCTTCTCATTTACATGTTTTGTGTTTCTAATGGGTAGGTAACTTAATTGCTATCATCAATTTTTTGAGGAAATCAATAGGGCAGCGAGCTGCCTACGCACATTTTTCAAAAATTTCCTAATTTTTTGGCGTCACCCTGTAAAATAAAAAGAACATAATATAAGAGCAAATGTTTTTTCCACCCATTAGTTACTTAAATTTAGCAGACGTTTATTTTTGCTGTGGTAATTTGATATTTCTTTTAACGAGGCAATAATAAAAAAACATGCATTTATCTTCTGAACAGAACAGAACTAAGTTTTGTGATTTAATTCTGGAATTCAATGGTCTGGCACACTATTTCCAGACTACTAGGTGGACAAAAGAAGGTAAACACTACTATCACTTTCAATGTGACAGAAATCCAGATTTCGCGTGAACAGCAAATTTGCCGCCTTGGTGAGACAGATTCTGGTGTCATAAAATGTTTCATATGCTATTATTGCAGGCTGGGTTTTATTGTTTTTGTGGCTTTCAATGGTTGTTTACATGACAAGGGTAAGAGTCTTTCAGCAGCTTATAACATCAGACCGTTCCTGTAAAAGCCCTGTCCATAGTCGGGGTCAACATTTTCTTTAATTCAAAAAGTCAATTTTTTTCAAATTATTTTATTTTGATAATTTTGGGGCAACTTTTTTGAACTCTACACGATGGTTTGGAAGTTTTGTTCCGAGTGATCAATGAAAATTTCACCTGTAAAAACCGGTAGGCAAAAAGTGCTGAGGGATCAACATGGCGGCTAACATTTGCCAAATGTTGTGAAGATAGGATCTCAAATTTCCGTTAAAACCATCTTGTGGAGCTCAAATAGTTGAGGGGGTGTCACAAATATCAGATTTGGCACTCTCTCGTGAAAAAATCGATATTTGTTTTGTCACTTTGAAAAAATATTAGCACCTTGATAATTGTTGACCCCTAGGGGTCAACACGACTACAGTCAAACCTTGATATAACGTACCCCCGATGTAACGTACCCCTTAGGTTGGTCCCTTCAATAAAACCCCCGATAGGACCGGTCCCCAGGAAGTACGTTATATCGAGGTTTGACTGTATTGACACGGCCAAAAATTTATATACTTATTTTTTTGTCTATCTTGTGCAGAATAGGGAGAAATGTCAATTTGATACACATGATGTGTGCATGAAGTCGCGTCAAAGGGGTGTTTAATAAAATTTTTGACCAGGTCAAAACGCTATAGTACTATAAAAATCCAAAATCTGGAGTCAAGATTTAGGACTGTTATAAGCCCTATATTGCGACAGCATATGAAGTGCACCCCCAAGAGATTTTTTTAGCTCTCTAAGCCAAAAAATGGTTAGAGAACTCATACTCTTTGGTGTTTCACGGCTAGAGAGCCCATACTCTTTGGAGGGGTGTTTTTACGTATAATGTTTGGACCTGGCGAAACATTTTTTTAAAACATCTGTTATTCGGTCATTATTTTTTGCGATTGGATGCATCCTGTATGTGCACGGTGCCAAAAAATGTTACGGTCGAAATAGAGCACGTACCATACTTTATTGATGTTTTTTAAATACGAGGTTTTTTAGAGGGCATATCATCAATTGTTGGGTTGTGTCTAGAAAACTGCTATTTAGACCGTAACATTTTTTTAGCGCTGTGCACAAAGGGATGCATCCAGTTGCAAAACAACTGCTTACCGCTTTACCTCTATTAAAAAAAGATGCTGAAGACAACAATCGGTTACATTAGTGTGAATGCGCTACCAATTTTTTTAGCTCAAACATGATAAAAAATGATAATCCATAAAAAATTCTTCAACATAACTAACAAAAAAAAATTTTTTAAAATACTTAATTTTTAGGAAATATGGTTCACAGGTGAAGACAGAAACGCTGATCTATTCCCGAGAATACAAAGACAAGAAGAGTGAAAACAGTGATTTTTGCTCACCTTCTAACGCAATAAATTTTTTCTTTCAAATCAACTAGCTGACGCGAACACACAATGATACATCCTACAAATCTAACATACATCCTAACCGCTGATCCAATACCCTTTATTGTACAACAAATCAAGAGAACAACAGACAGAGGTAACAAATTGAGGTCCGAAAAGCTGGAAATTTCAAGCTATCCAAATTGGTGGCAATGGCGGTGCTTTCATCTTGTCCAAGTCTAATTGCTTATCCAAATTCTCATCTAGTTCGCCGATAACAGCCCTGAAGTACAAAATAAATGGTCCCAAGCAGAAGAGAGAGAGCTAAAAAGAAGTGAAAAAAGTGTAGAAGCTTACACATTGTCGCCGCGAACTATGTACAAGCCAAGTGGGATTTGAGCAACTCCAGCTGATTCACTGAATACATCCGTCAATAATTACTGAATTTCATCAATAAAAAACAGATTATACCTGTAAACGCGTTCGTGAGAGTCTTCCAAGACCAAGCTGAAAATCAGTAATTAGGCTATCCCAAACACGCGACCTTCCCAAATGCACATTTTCCGACAAAAGTTAAAAGTTAGTAAAGGTATTAAATTGCAATTTCCAGTACTTTCGCCTCTCAATACAACCAGCCCCTGGAGAGCGCCCTCGTAATATCAGGTGTCCGTTATATCAAGGGGGACTGTAGCTTGTGAGTGTTAACCCCTGTTGTCAGAGAATGCGCATTTAGAGTCATATACTTGGACGCGGTACACTTAAGCCCCAGGTCCAATTAAAAAAACTTTAAAAAAGTTGATAAGAAGCACTCGCTTGATGGTTTGATCGAATCCTTTCAAAGTTCCAATGATGTTTCTTCCGTCACCAGCTAAAACCAGAAGCAGGTCCAATAGATTCTAAATCTCAGACAAATACTTACTTATCACTGAAATCATCTTATTCATGAAGCTGTCTAGTTCTTGCGTCATTTTGTTTGCCTGAAATTCACAGTAACAAATATCATGCGAACATTTGAAAAGGCCACATCCAAAAGCACTTGGAGATGTCGAAAGAAGTCTATGCATGCAGAAAGGCTCAAATGTGCAACAAATTTTTATTCGTGTTTTGCTTATCAAATTGCAACAAGGAAACAGAACACAAACCGTTTAATCCTCTCGAATAAATTGCTTTCTCGATTAATTACGGATGGGGGCAACTTTTCATAACAGAACTTTGACAAAACGAAATTCGCCCAACCATAGTTAGGTAAAAAATCTATATTTCAGTTTTCAGGCCTAGCTAGGGTTAGAGAAATCACATTGAGCAGACCTTTTTTGAAGCTGATTTACGTCTTTCTGCATCATATTTTCTTCTTTTTGCAGCTGATTTACGGTTTATCAGTTGATTTTTTTTGAATCAGCTGCAAAAAACTGTTTACCCAATCTCGTTTTGACAAAACCTGCTTTTGACAAGTTTGCCTTGTCTAGATTACGCGTCAATTTAAAAAAACAGCCAAAAAAGTTGCGAAGCAATTGGAAGCTGAAACAGATGAATTCCCAAACATATGATCGAATTTTTTCCATGTCTTTTTGTCTGTCTAAACCAGAAAGCAATTAATGAGAGGAGAACTTTTAAAAAATGGTTTTCGAAATACTTAAGGCACATCTTGTAAGTTTTTGTTTGCAAAGTTGTGAAGTGGGGCAAGATTCGTGTGTGGATGTTATAGGCTCTTGTTTATCAGGTTTTTTGCATGAAGCAATTACAAAGTTTTCAAAACGAAGAGATATGAATTGCTGAGTAGTAGTTATGATTGCAGAAGGATTGCAAAAGAAGAGGAGTAGGTTGTTTAGCAGAAATTTAGTGTGTTAACTAGTTTATTAGAGGAAATACCTTTTACCTCGTTGATCATAAAAAAATTATGAACCTCTTTATTTTTAATGTTGGCAGTAATTTGTAGCAATAACTTGTACCAGCAAGTATGTGTCTATCTGTCAGAGATTGTTTTTCCAACAAATTAAACTCAGAAAAAAACAAGAGAAACAACTCAACAGATCGGATCCCTAGTTTTCTGTTGGGTTAGTCAACAGGCATTGTCCCCAGTTTACCAGAAGACATATTTATTCGTGTGTTGCAAAATAAAAGTCCAGATTTGTTTAGGCAATCCTATTTCTGCCCTCTAAACACTCTATATCACCAAACAAATTTCCTTGCCTTATAAATACCGTATTTCTTGTATAGGGCGACGTTAGTTCAACGTTAGGCCCCATTAGTTCAAAAAATGTGTTTGTAGCATTGTGTTTTTACACAATTTTTAATTTCTTCTGTCAGCCAAGTTACCGATTATTTTGTAGCTCATCTCAGTGGCTACAAATCGCGTGGTAACTTGTTTGAGAAAGATCTGCGAAAAATGGGTAAAAAACACAATGCAAAGAACAAGATTCTGAATCAAAGGGAGTTCGCCCTATAAGAGGAAATACGGTAGAAACAATGCCTATTGACTTGCCCAACAGTCTGAATTTTCATTCTTTTTCTGGTCAGTAGTGCTGCACCCGTTCCAAAATGTCATTGTGTGTGAAATTTAAAAAAGACATGAACCTATGTTCCACGAGGAACAATTACAAAATGAATGGATGGGGTGGGGAAGAGGGTATTTTCTAGATAGTTATTAAAAAAGAAAAGCGGATTAATTTTAGCTAGAACTACATTTTTGTGTTAGAATTGTTAGAGTCCATTGTCTTCCTTGTTGCTATTTGGATGGAGGAGGAAAAGAGAGGCAGTGTTCTTTTAGTACTTGGCTAGTAGCGTGGGGTAGCGGCAGCTGAAGCAGTCGAGCCGTTTTGCCGATTCATTCCCTGAGCAACCACTCCGGCACCAGCCTGGTTGTATTGGTCGTATTGGCCGTTGGCTGAAATTTTTTATTCATTAGTATTTGGTAGTTTTGGTATAGTTCTCATATTCCGAACCCTCTCAAAATGCATCTAAATTATGTTTTTTCGACGATTTAACCATTTTAACGTGTGTAAAAGGTGTTCTTATGCGGGGAAAGTCATTTTCGACAAAAAAAATTGACCGAAATTTGACTTTTTGCATTGAGGACCAAGGTAATCAACCTAAAAGGGTACCTGGATACCCAAAAAGTTGGAATTTGAACATAGTTTTGTTAACTGGGGCCTACCGCATAAAAAAACTGGTATGCATACATTTTTATGCATCCAGAGTCACTTTCAAGTGATTTGTGGCTAAGGTACGTGGGTGTGCGCATCCCAACTCCAAGCCCCCTGCGCCCCCGAAGGGGCGCATGGGGCTTGATGGGTTAGAGATAGAATTAAGGGTATCCAGGTGCCCTTCTAGGTTGTATTACCTTGTTACCCCAGGGCAAAAAGTCCAATTTTGGTCAAATTTATTTTGTCAACAATGACTTTCCACCGCATAAAAATACCATCTACGTGCGTTAAAATGGTTAAATCGTCGAAAAAACATCATTTAGAGGCATTTTGAGAGGATTCGGAATACGACAATTATTCCTTTGTTTTTTTTATATTTGTGGGCCGCGTAAAGAAGATTTACACAGTTGTATCTTACATCGTATTTTCGCAGTTGATTATATAGTTTTTGATCTCACGGTTAACTATTGTAAAAATATTTTTTAACATTTTTTGATGTCAATCACTTACTTCCAAATGAGCCGAATGAGTTCCCAGTGTTGCCACTCTGAGCATAGAAGTTGGCAGCAGCATAGCCGTTCCAATCACCCCAACCAGATCCAGAGCCACTCCCAGCCGACGCATACCCAGGCATCCCACCCATAGAACCCATTTGTGGCCAACCACCTCCTGCGTTAAACCACTGATTGGCTGAATTTTGCATTGCCACTCGAAGACCACCACTATAGGCACGAATACCACCTAGAGCGCCACGAGGAATCATGAAGTTGTTACGTTTGCTCTGAGGCACTGCTTTTTTCACATCGCACTGAAAGCACCCATTTTAATAATTTTATAACTTTTAAACACCTACTTCACGAGAGCCGAAAGTCTGCTTGGAGATGCTTGCAGCTTTGTCGGCGGCATCTTCCTCTTCGAACACAATGAAGGCAAAGTTGCGTCTGGCTTTGGTTTGCTTGTCAAAAGGCCACTCGATGTCTTCCACTTTGCCGTACTGCTCAAAGTGTTTGCGCAACTCTTCCTCTAAAAATAAAAATAGTTATCGATCAAGTTTTTACAAATCATTAGATTTTATGCCTAATTTCACCAATTTTCGGTCTTACTTTCTACTCACACTTAAGAGAATTCGTATTTTTAGAGAGTTAAAATGAGTAATGTTGTAGTGGTCAAATGACTAATATTGCCACTCAATATCCCGACGGCTTTATTTAAAAAATCTCCTTACTTTGGTCCTCAAGTAAGTCGTAAAATTTTAGTAGGCTGTATTTTTTACCAGACCTGGTATCGAGAACTTACACACAGGAAGTGGTCAGGTATGAATCATCCTAAACTCAACATCGAAAATAGGTGGTACTCTAACTCGAAAATGTTAAATTATAATAAGTTTCTATTGTAAATATGCTTAATATAACTGTATATCTCCCAACCTGGATGGTCAGCAGGAAGTCCTCCAACAAAGACTTTCTTGTTCTCACGGCTCTTGGCAGGCTTGATCTCGCACTGCTTATTCTTGATTTGTTGTTCTCGCTGAGCCAACGCCAGCTTACACGCCTCTGCAGTTGCGAATTCAACGAAGGCGAAACCACGAGATCGTCCTGAATATAATATTTTAACATCAAATCGATTTTAATAAATTTATTCAGGCCTCAATACAAGTTAAGTAGAAAAGTTAGTATTTTACCAGTGGTGCGATCAAATTTCACCTTTAAATAGCAAGTTTACAATAACCCAGTTAGTGGAAATGATGTCAGGAAGGAACCTACTTGAGCCTGTGAAACCTCTCCAAATTGCGAAAAGTATGAGGACAGATCTTCATTAGTCACATCATAAGCAATGCCGCCGACAAAGATTTTTCTGTAAATGCACAAAAATGAAGTACAGCGATATACAGTCAAGTTTTTTTAAGATCAAAATTTTTGACTTTTTTCCGTTAGGGGACCATGGGTAACTCATTTTTTAAAAGAATAGTATGTAAAGGTGAAGGGTTCATAGCGAGTAAAGGTCTTGAACTTACATTTGCTAACTAGGGACATATAAAAAAAGCTAAATTGTACTCCGCACCACCCCACTCGATTGCAATTGAGTGTGGGGGGGACGGGGTGCAATCGAGTGGGGGACGGGGTGCGGGGTGCAAGTGCTCCTAAAAAACTCTGATATTGCGTGCAGAGTGTTTTCTCGGGCAATTTATGTCGCAGTATGAGTGTGTCCCAAGTTCAAGTCTCAAACACCCTGCGCTTCCTTTAGAATATTTCGTTGAGAACAATTAATAATCGACCTGTTTCGATTATTTTTCAACCCTTCAGTTTTCCAGCCTTTAAGCCAAATACTTTTCTACCAACTGGAATCAATAGAACAAGAACTTACATGAGTTCAAAAAGGCGAAAAAGCGGTTAAAACTTTTGTGTTTTGGTTGAGTTATGAATTCTCAATTTATTAGACGTTGTACTGTAGATTATTGGGTAAAATTATCGTAGATTACCAGGTAAAAATAGCTTCGACCCACCTGTCTTCGTTGCCTTTGTAGTTGTTGTTGTCCTTGCCGGTGTGGTTGTTGTTGGCCACTATGGGAGTGGGTGGAGTGTTGACTCCGTCCTGCTCTACCACACCATTCACATTTTCCTGAGACTGGTTGTCTTGTGCACCCATATTAGAAAACTAAGATTAGCTTAAACAAAAACTTTTATAATTTTTTAACAACCATCAATGCGGATGGCTCACCTTTTAAATCCCAGAAATTTTACCGGAAAGTGTTGTTACGAGAGAGTTATATAGAAAGAGAGAGATTACAAAAGTTGAGTGATTAGAATAGCCTTTAGAAGACTTAAACTATCTAAAAAATACCCTGAAACAAAAGTTGCTTTAACTACTGATCGCTGAACATATACATATACATAGTTCATATCGCTAAAGTTGTAATGCATAAAAAGCTCATTACATTCGTACCATTTAGCAACTGCCATGGCCACCGTATTGCAGACAAGCCGGCCCAAAAGTATTCTGTATGGGACAAAGACATAGAGAAAATATTATTATTTTTTTTTATTATAGCACTTACGGCGAATTAACACGAGAATGCCTGATCGTAACTTCTGTCTTTTCTAGGAGAACTATTCACGATGATTTTTGTGGTGCCGGTGGTTTTTCAATGAACGATCGAAAAAGTTGAGAAAAAAGCAGTTTAAAAATTTTCTGAATGACGTAATCCCATGATATCTATTCCCAAATCACGATAAATTTCTTGTCAGACGCAGCTACAACTGTAATATGTCAAATGACCGCTGGAGTCTGCTCTTTCATAGCAATGTATATGAGCAACAACCTGTCTGCAAAAAGCTTGACAACCAGCGTCCAACACAAAACACCATCATTTTCTTACCTGTCAAATTTCCACTCGAATCTGCGCAGAAGCATGTCATAGCCCATATCATGTCATAGCCCAGTATAACTGCTTAATGCTTGGTCAATACTTGTAGAGAAATTTAAGAGCTAAAAGATAGGCTAAAAATTAGCAGCTAAACTTTATTGGCTAAGGTGAAAATGACGCCTGCCACTCATAAAAATCATAAATTAAGATCTGTTGTGGCGATGTGATATTTGAATGTTATTTTGTCTTGACACTATATATGGTGCAGTTGACTTGTGTGTTCTGTTCAGTATAGTATAATTAATTGTTGTACTAGCCGGACTGGTGCCGCTGTCGCGGCACCTTTTGTTTGTTGTTGAACGGAAGAGGTTGAATAGGCATTTTCGTAGATTGATAAAAAGTAGGAGAGAAAGAAGAAGAGAATAAGAGAAAGAAAAAGAGAAGGAGAGGAAGAAGAAGAGAAGAAAAATTAGAAGATGGTTCTGGGATGGGTTTACTGGCCTGGACTGGCCAGGAATGGACTACTGGCGTAAAAAAAATCAAAAATAAGAAAACGGCAAAAACCGAATTAAAAATTTTTTAATTTGCCTCTCTTCGGGCAGGCCTACAGCCACATTTTTCCAACATCAATTCCAATGTTCACACACCGTTGGACAGCCCTTTCCCTCCTGCTTCTGGTCAACCAAGACTATTTTTCCACTTTTCTTGACAAAAGTTGGTCAAAAATGGCTCCAAAGTTAGAGCTACAAATCCCACTTGCCCAAATCCACCCTTAAAAATCACATTTTCCCAAAATTTTCCATCAAAAATGAAAAACACCCACAAACAAACACTTTAATGCACCTCTCCTCACCGAGAGGAACATTTTGACACCAAACATGGCCAAAAACACCGAAAAAATCATATCAAATCAAGTGTCCACAAACACACACACCTGATCAAAATACTATATAGTAGATTGTTGTATCGTGTTCTGTTATAAAGTTTTTCTGTTTATTCGTGCGCTCGTACCTTCTGCCATACTACTATACAACAGCACCACAAGAATCATCGTGAAGAGTTCTCATAGAAAAGCCAGAAGTTACGAGCAGGCATTCTCGTGTCAAATTGAACTTAGTAATAACTGAAAGCACATATTATTCCATTTTTTTAAAAAAGTTGGTTGATGAAAATTACTATGAAAATATCAGAAAAATGGGGGAAATTAGCAAGAATACCGAAAAATGTTAAAAATGGTGTTTTTTTATTTACCGTAGCAATACGGAGATATTAGTAACACCAGCTGTGTTAACAATGGTATAGAAACGACTCGGTACAAGTATGACTCGGTACAACGAGGACCCCCTCTCTAATAATGACCCTCTCTCTAACAATGACCCCCCCCCCTTGGAGGGGGGTTGAAAAATAATGACCCCGGGGTCATTTTTAAAGAAAATACGGTAATTATTACCTTATTGTGACTAATCGTTCTGATTGATTGATCTACTTGAAATTGACTGAAACCTCATAAATCCTGAGCTCAACCTCATGAGGATCGTTCTCATGTGAGCTCAACTCACGTGAGGACACATTTTGGAGAACCTTAAGGATTCTCAACCTCAATGATTCTCAAAGGGTTCTCACCTCAACCTCAAGCAAAAATTCTGTCCTCAAGCAAACTGTGCTCTCCAGCATGGGCGCTTATTAGAACATGGGCGCTAATATTTCAACCTATCGAAGTCGATAGTGCTGACAAAAACTATAACGACAGTCGGCAAACTAAACACGTTATTCAAAGTCTGTAACAGTAAAATGTTTAACAACAATCAAATTAAGTGAACTCTAGGGTTAATTTTTGGTTTCCAGCCTTCTATTCAATTACCATTTGATATGGTAAAGCCAAGTACCCAATGAATGCGGCTTTTTTATACCTATCGCTCAAAACGGCCATAACTTTTTCTTGAAAAACTTTGCAATTGGTGTCATCTAATAGCTAAAATACAAGGCTACAAAAAGGTACAAGTCGATGTTGTTTTGAAAATTTTCATAAAAATGAGTGGATCCACACTCTGGAGACGAACTAGGATCCACAACGTGGGTGTGGGCATCCAGAGTGCGGATCCACTCATTTTTATAGTTTCTTAAATTATTGACTTGATTAGTATCTCATTTTATAGTCCTGTATCTTAGCTACAAGATGATACCAATTTCATAGTTTTTCAATGGAGGGAATATAACTTTTGGCCATTTCCAAGTGAGGGGGCAAAAAAATAAAGCCTGAATTGAGGTGAGCTTCTATTGATTAGCGAAAATCCTAATCATCCAGTCGATCAAGCAAAAATCATTCAACCGTTTTATGATTAATGTGGTGGTTAGTTACCTAATATTTTTTCCATCAGCAGGTGTATGGTTGATATAATGTTTGGTAAATTACAAACTTTAGCAAGACTGTTTGTGTGTTTGATGACTTTAGCAAAAAAATCCATTTCATGCTGTAAATTTTGCAAAAGAAATAAGAATCTGAGTATACTTACTCAAACAAAGATTTATTTTACAAATAAACTTTTGAAAATTGGCCTTTCTTTGGTCTTCTGTTAAAAATAGAGTTTTTATAAAACTGGAGGGGTGGGCGCTTATAATTCGATCACCCTCCATCATGGGCGCTCATTAGAACATGGGCGCTTAATGAAGCATGGGCTCTAATTAGAGGAAATACGGTACATGGTATAGGTGAGCTGCATTTGGGCACAAGTCCTTATCAGACAGTGCTAATTTAGTGCTAAAAAGCACTGAAAACCACAAATTAGTGTAGGCTTTTTTGTGCCATAGGCACTAATACAGTGCTAGCAAAAATTTTGTATAAAGAGCACTGACACTCTTTAAACACTCTTTTAGTGCTAAACACTCTTTTAGTTCCGAATAAAGCCTTTTTTATTATTGAAAAAATCCTAATTCTGACACCGGATTCCTGTGAAGCATGGTCGATTTACATAGAAAATCGTTCTTTCAAAGCGGATCCGGATTTTTTCTGGTGCAAATAGATTTCTTTATGGTGCAAATCGGCTCTTTTTTTATGCAAAACAGTTTTGGTGCAAGTAGGATCTTTTTTAGTGCAAATCGGATCTTTTTTAGTGCAAATCGGATGCAAGAAGATCCGATTTGAATGAAAGCCCATCATCTGGGTTTTCATATGCTAAATCAGACTTTAGAGAAACATCATGGAAAGAGCCCTGAAGTTTGAACGAATGTCAAATTTCCGAGTGATTAAATTCGGAGGCCAATATCTCAAAACTAAGTGAAAAAATTGCGAAATCGATGCGTGCCATCGTGTACAGTGCATTGTGAATAGGGTATAAATGCAATAATCTGGCATACCCAAAAGATGAACGACTACCGATTAGCGACCATTTTGATTAGCGACTTCGATTAGCGACCATATCGATTAGCGACCATTTTGATTGGCGACCCTCGATTAGCGACCATTTTGATTGTCGACCCTCGATTAGCGACCATTTTGATTGGCGACTTCGATTGGCGACCATTTTGATTGGTGACCCTCGATTAGCGACCATTTTGATTACCGACCTCGATTAGCGACCATATCGATTGGCGACCCTCGATTAGCGACCATTTTGATTGGCGACCCTCGATTAGCGACCATTTTGATTGTCGACCCTCGATTAGCGACCATTTTGATTGGCGACCCTCGATTAGCGACCATATCGATTGGCGACCCTCGATTAGCGACCATTTTGATTAGCGACCCTCGATTAGCGACCATTTTGATTAGCGACTTCGATTGGCGACCATTTTGATTGGCGACCATTTTGATTGGCGACCCTCGATTAGCGACCATTTTGATTGGCGACCCTCGATTAGCGACCATTTTGATTACCGACCTCGATTAGCGACCATATCGATTGGCGACCCTCGATCAGCGACCATTTTGATTGGCGACCCTCGATTAGCGACCATTTTGATTAGCGACTTCGATTGGCGACCATTTTGATTGGCGACCCTCGATTAGCGACCATTTTGATTAGCGACTTCGATTAGCGACCATATCGATTGGCGACCCTCGATTAGCGACCATATCGATTGGCGACCCTCGATTAGCGACCATATCGATTGGCGACCCTCGATTAGCGACCATTTTGATTAGCGACTTCGATTGGCGACCATTTTGATTGGCGACCCTCGATTAGCGACCATTTTGATTAGCGACCTCGATTAGCGACCATATCGATTAGCGACCCCATTAGCGACCATTTTGATTAGCGACCTCGATTAGCGACCATATCGATTAGCAACCCCATTAGCGATCTTTTAAAAAAAATCAGCTCTTGTTTTTTTATAGTTTTTAATTTGCATAATTGTTCGCATTTTCAATCTGAGGTTATTTTGTGGGACATTTTTTAGATGTCAAAAATAACATTCACTCACAACAAGCATGTTGGGAGCAAAAAATAGCTAGCGGTTACTGATTTGGCGGATATAAGTGCTACACATGTCTATCAACAGAATCAACCTAATTCTTAAAGATGGGGTCCAAATTATCTACTACGCCTGCACAGGATGCCGTTTGGCATTTGACAAAATCACACCGAGTGTTTAAAAGAAAGTCAAGTGTTAAGTGCACACATTGTTTTGTTTTAAACACTTGGTGTGATTTCCTCAAAAATTATTTTTAACTGGTGTGTTTGACCATTTAATCGATAAAGAAAAATCTCAGCTACAAACGGTGTAAAAGCATCTGAGATAAGAAAACAAAATATATGAAAAAAGTTATGTGTAAAATGCAAATTGTTAAGTGTTGTTTTCGGAAACACTGGTTGAAACGCAATTTATCCGGTAAAAGTACGATTTGAGACAAATCTGATTCGAGACACTTTTTTATCTAGCTTTTAGGTTTTTTGATCAAAAATTTACAATTTTTTGAGAAATTTTTTCTAGAAAATTTCTCTCTAAGCCCAAAATGTCTTCCCGAATCCGTTGAGACCAGATAAAAAAATCACAGGGAGTTGAAATATCCTTTAAAATTTGAATTTTTTCGGTCTCACGCATTAAAGTGGTCCCCGCCTTTTGGAAATTCAAATTTCACCGTGTAACGCACGAGCATAAGTAGGTAGGTGGTAAGCATTTTTAGGGTGGTCGAGTCAAAACAGCCATATCTCAACTCCACGTGATTATTTCAACCTGATTTTAACGGATTCAGGAAGAAATTTTAATATTGAAGATAAATTTTCTATAAAAAAATTTTTAAAAAATTAAAAATTTTGATCGAAAAGTGTCTGGAATCGTACCTATCTCGAATCAACCGTCTCGAATCAGCTTTGTCTCGAATCGACCATGTCCATTTATCCACCTGTGTAAGTGTACATTTGCTGTAAAAACAGTGATTGGTTAAAAATGCTTTGAATTCGCGCCTGCGAATTTTAAGCAAAATGGTGCAATGTGATTTCTACGGTACTGCTCTTTTTACTAAGCGCGCCTCATTTTCGATTACGAATTTAATTATTTTACACTCATTGACGAGTATTTGTTTTTAGCGAAAAATGTCGAATAAGGAAAAGAAGCAAGAAAAGCGTGATAGTTCGAGCAGCAGCAGCGGAAGCTCAAGTAGCAACGACAGTGATGGAGAGCCGAAAAATACATCGCCTTCAAGCGATTTGGTAATATCTCTTTCTCAGATTTTCTCTTGATTGTAATCAATAATATTTTTAGGTCTTGACGAAGTACAACATGGCTGCAGAGATTGTGAACACTGTCCTCAAGGTTATGTTTCAGCTTGTCTGCATTTAATTTGCTTTGGCGAATCCAAAGCGTGTGAAATTGTAACACACGATGTCGTTCTAATAATTAACACTATAGGAGCTCATTGCGGAAGTCAAAGAAGGTGTTGAGGTCGGTTACCTGTGCACTTATGGCGATAAGCGTATCTTGGAGCTTACGGGGAAGGCCTTCAAAACTCAAAAGAATGTGCAAAAGGGTAAATTTGTTGTGTTGCTCGTTATACAGGGTGTGACAAGAATTTTGCTCATTTCTTTTTGTCATAACTTTTTTTGTAGGGCGTATTTCGAAAATCTGTAAATGCCATTCGACTTAGAATTGGAAAGCAATTTGTCGGCATATTACGAGAAATTTCGAAAATTTGCCTAAGTTCCCCTTTGGTCTCCAAAATGGGGAAAAATTTTCAAATTCCCGCGTTTCTTAAAATTTGCATCTTTTCGGAATTTTACCTGAAGAAAATCCCGAATAACAATTTTTATTGAGAAACTACGTGACAAGAAACAACATGTCAATGCAAAGAAAACGACTCTATCTTAATTCAACATCTCCTCCAGCAAATTTAAGAAGCGATTTGAAAATTTTTCCCTACTTTTGAGAACAAAGGCTGAACTAAGGCAAATTTTCGAAATTACCCGAATTATTTCGCGAGCTTAATATTCCAAAAAATTGCCGACGCTACTTGCATACGCCCACCACAAATCAACTTTTTTAAAAGTGTTTTTAAATACCCTCTATCAACTCAAAATCGCCTCAGGAGTTCAAAAAAGACATTATTTTTGAGTTCTGGTCTATGAAAAATCGAGAAATCTCGACCATATGACTGTTTTACCGTGTTTTTAAACATGGGACTTAGCAAAGAAAACCTCTAAATGCATTTTTGATTTGATTTGATTTTTAAGGTAAGTGAATGCGCGCATCTCTAACCAAACCCCCTTCCCCCAACCCATCCCCCTGCGTCCCGAAAGGGCTTAGGGTTGAGATGCGCACACTCACATACCTTAGACGCAAATCACTCGAAATTGACTGTGGATGCATTAAAAAGCATGCATACCAGAGTTTATTTGCGATAGGCCCCAGTATTCAAAACTATGTTCAACTTCTTTCATTTTAAAGTAGGTTAAAGTTTTAGTTGTCATTGAGGCCATATACGAAAGACTCTGCACCGAAAGGTCGAACTTCAATTTTGTCGAAATTTCAAAATGCGAAAAACACTTTTTTATTGACCAGAACCTGAAAATAATGTCTGTTTCGAACTCGTGAGGCGATTTAAGGTCGATATAAGGTGTTTGGGATCATTTAAAAAAAACTTGATTTGGGGAGGGGGGGTATATGCAAGTAGCGCCAAATTGCCTTTTAATTCTGATTCGATTGGCGTTTTAGAAATTCGCCCCACAAGAAAAGTTATGGCCAAAAAAACCGGCAAAATTCTTGTTACACCCTGTTCTTCAATCACGCTGAATGGTTTTTAGGTATTGCCATGCCAACCTGTGTTTCCGTTGATAATTGCGTCTGTCACTTCTCTCCTCTGGCAAGCGAACCTCCTGTGCTTCTAAAAGATGGTCAGCTTGTGAAGTTGGATTTTGGAGCTCATATTGGTATGTTTTACCTCTTGCTTTTTTCTATCTGGGTATCCTCCAGCACTTTTTTAGATGGCTATATTGCCACGGTTGCTCACACTCTTGTGGTTGGTGCTTCTAAGGTATCATTTCTTGTTCGTGTCCCTTTGCGCTAGATCGATATTTACCATGTTAAGGAAAACAAAATTGCGGACAAGAAGGCAAATGTGATTATGGCCGCGTACAATGTTATGGAGATGGTGCTTCGAATGCTAAAGCCTGAGAAGAATTTCAAGAACAATGAGATCACCGATCACATCAATCAGCTCACCAAGATCTACGGAACAACTCCTGTGGAGAACATGCTCTCCCATCGTAAGATTTTTTTTATGCAGTTAGGTATACAGGCTATTCCAATTCCAGAGATGGAACGTTTCAAGATCAACGGCACAAAGCAAATCATCCAGAATCCCTCGGAGGAACAGAAAACCAAGATGGAGAAATGTGGTTTTGAGAACTTCGAAGTCTATGCTGTGGATGTGCTTGTGTCTACCGGTGAAGGTAATTTTTTGCTTTTTGTTCGACTCAATTTCTATGAAGAATTTTTAGGCAAAGCCAAAACTCATGATGCTCGAACGACAGTCTACAAGAAAACAGATGATTTTGTCTACAGTCTCAAAATGAAGGCTTCCCGCGCTTTCTACCATGAGGCCCAGCTTAAGTTTGGATTGATGCCATTCTCCTTGAGACTCTTCGATGACGAAGTCAAGGCGAAGATGGGCGTATTGGAGTGTGAGCGTCACGGTTTAATGCAGCCATACCAAGTTCTTTATGATCGAGAGGGAGAATTCGTGGCTCAATTTAAAGTTAGTGCCATAGGCTTTTATTGTCTCTAAAATTCTGTCCTTTAGACGACTGCTATTATCATGCCTTCTGGAATTTTCAAGCTTACTGGTTTGCCTTTGAACACCGAGAATCTCGCCTGTGACGTTAAAGTAAATTTTTATATTTGATTGTTACTTTGTTACAAATCTGTATTTAATTAAGATTGAAGATGAAAAGATTTTGGGGCTCCTAAAGGGGCAGCTTAAGCCGAAAAAAAAGAAGGTAGCGGGAAAGAAGCCGGAGAACAGCGAAAATGACAAAGTAGAGAAACCTGTTGTTTAAGTTATTCGAACTTGTTGGTTTATGATTGTCCTCCGTTGAAGCGTAAATAAAACTGTTACAAGTGTATCATGTTATTGTTACCTTATCTTTAGCTAGTTATCAGGTGGGGTGGGTTCATATATATATATATACAGTCGACTCTCGTTATAACGATGCTCGATATAACGACCCGCTCGATATAACGACCCAACAAAACTCATTTGGTTGGTCCAAGTGTATTTTATAGCTCGATATATCAACTCTTTATGTAACGACTCTCGTTATAACGACCCATTTTTAAGCCGGCCCCTTGCGGGGCGTTATAACGAGAGTCGACTGTATATGAGAACAAAATCAATCTCAATCAGTAGTCCTAAAAATCGATGTAACGAACTCTCATAAAATAAAATAAAAAAAAATTGTTTTTGTTATAAATTTCCGCCAAAATTTTCGAATATTTACTCCTTCAAAATTCACTCAATGCATTTCTCATTTTTATTTTGTTGCTTGGCGGCGTTTCTTGTCCACGTTTTTCGTATTCATTTTATATGTTTCAAATATCGAACATGAGCACTCCAAGTAAGAAGCGTCGTGCATTTTGTTAAATCTGGATCCATATTTTATGTTCGAAACTAGAACTGCGCCAAATGTTGTAATACGAATAATAGGATAGTTTAATATGATCCTATATGGTTTCGACACGCGCTTGAACTCTCTATAATCTAATACCACACAATAATACAGAGAATAATTTATAGCTCAACAAGATAACCACACTTCAACCCAAATAACTCAGGAATAAGGGAATTCTATGATATTTCCCTGCGGACTCTCTTCTTCTTCGGGATTTACTCCACCGGCTGCACTGAATTCTTTTCGAATGTGCTAAAATCAAAAATTTTTAAACTGGATCATCACGACTTCCGTCACTAACTGTGATCAAAGCCTGTCGTAAAGCATCATTGCCTTGAAACACTTCGAGGCTGTTTAAAATCTGGCTGATAGAGGATTTTAGTTCGTTATAGACGGCTTGAGCAAGAAGATTATGGAAGCTTGAGCATAATAACTAAAATATATGACAAATTCAAAAATTTGGCCATATCAGGCAAATGAATAGCTTTTTTTGCTCATGGTTTGTTGTTTTTTGGTCTGTAGTCAGGCGCAAATTAAAGAACTATGCTCGCGGTGGTCTTGTGGCCCCGCCAATTTAAAAAATTTTCCGAATCATTAAACTTCTGTTCGGATTTTTTAACTTGGCTTCTAACAAAACAAGGTCTAGAATTTAATTTTAGGTGTAATTTTGTTAGAAACCAAGTTAAAAAATCCGAACAGAATATCAATGATTAGGAAATTTTTTGAATTGCCAGGGACCCACCAGACCACCGCGAGCATGGTCCTTTAAGCAACCGTACGTCAAAATCTTTTTAAGAGTTTTTAACAAAGATTTTTGAGTCCATCCTGAAGTATCTGCGCCACAGCACAAGACAAAAACGACAGAAAAAAACCAAGGGGGATAAACTATTTGTGGAATATGGCCAAAAATTTGATGGAAAATGGTCAAAATAGCACCTATTAACAACAAAGTCCTAAGAATTTGACAATTGAAAACTTTGAAAATCACCTTGAAATTTTCATCTGTCATTAACTCTCGATCAAGGTCATACAAGTAATCCAAAGACACTGAGATCAAAGATAAGTTTGAACCGTCAAGCTTCAAGAAAAATTAGAAAGCTGGTGAAAAGTAATAGTTAAGTTACATACCTGATTTCCACCCTGTGTTCCAAGAGCTATATAAACATGAAACACACTCAAAGCAACATTGACCTCTTGCGCGGAAATTGCTTTCTTAACGGCCCTCTTATTTCTCTTGCCCGTTTCTTTTTTCAGCTTAAACACTTGAGTAGCTCCTTCGAAGATGGTCGGAATGTCATCCTTAATAACCAAATGTGTTCACATCAATATAAATAGTGAAAATCGTGCTATTATTTTTAATGACAATTTTGAGGGAAGACAAGGCAGTAATCATGATGTTTAGCAAAAAAAAACATTTGACAAACGCAGTCCCTGTCCACGGACCGACCCTGAATTTTGCGGTCTGGTTTAAGCTGGGCCTTGATTTTGAAATTGCTCTCGGGCCAGGCGTTGCCGATCCTAAAGGTACCGACCCTGAATTTTGAAAATCATTGGTGGCCGAAAAAAAATTTAAAATCCGGCTGGGTACGTGCCGCAAAATTTGGGCACGTATATAGATCTGCAGGTAGTATCATTTGAAGTAGGCCCACTTACTGGCAAACTTGAAGTATCAGAACTTTTTTACCAATGTTTTGTTGCAAGTTTTGATCAATTCACCAAATTTGGTTTC
The DNA here is from genome assembly GCA_029231635.1 of Ditylenchus weischeri. Lineage (NCBI taxonomy): Eukaryota > Metazoa > Nematoda > Chromadorea > Rhabditida > Anguinidae > Ditylenchus > Ditylenchus weischeri. The sequence goes on from JAMRYI010000426.1 coordinate 87,983, forward strand.
CAAAATACGTTCTACTTTACAATCTTCCACATAATGTGATATTTGGTCAAGCATTGTGTCGAAATTTTATCAAGTACCTTGTAAATCTTCCAAAGCTTCATCGAGAAAACGTCTTCGAGCACGCTGTCCAACCTTCGCTGAAATTCTTGGCTCAACAAGCAAGTCAGTATCTTGAAAGCCGCAAACAAGACTGGATCCTTCATATTTTTCGTTGAACGAAACCTGGTCACACCTAAAATGATTTCTTGAAATACATGATGAAATATTGATTTCGTTTCAACTTTCGGTCAATAGACAATAACAACTGCTTGTTATAGTATTCCATCTTTTGGACAAATAAACTCTTGCAGTCTGTTCATTTGAACAATAATGCAGATCGACAAGAATAAATAAAAAAAATTACCTTCCCTAACTATAGTGAATAGATAGTAGCTCGAATCAACCAACGCGAATTCTTCCGTAAGTTCTTTCTTGTCCACATCGTAGCCATCACTGAGCAATAGATTCCGGATCGCTTTGCAGAACGCCTGGTAATGCTCATCGGATCTTCCTGGCTTCAGACACTTTAGGCACGCAATCAGAGCAGCATTCATCTGAAGGTTGGAACTATGAAAATGAAGATGTAATTTGATCAGTTACAAAACTGCTGATTCGTCAAACTAATTCGTGATTCTAAAAAGTAACAGTAACCTGATCAGCTGTGCAAAGTATGTGTTTATTTCTTGGATTATATGATTCCATTGAGATGTAATCATCTGGCACTTTCGGAGACTATTCCCAAGTAAAAATTTGAAAGTATCAAGAAGCACATCAGGAGAGAGATGAATTTGTTGGTGACTATGTTCCATAACTAGGCTAATAAAACTTCAGCAATTGTTTGCTTAATTTTAAAGTAATCAATTTAGTTTTGTTTAACAAAATAACGCCAGCCGAAAAATATAAGATAGCGTATTCCATGCTTCTCAAATTGTCCATAAAGGTACATCTATATGTTTACAATTTAGGCGCGAAATTTAAAAACTATTTAGATCGATAGAGCGCGGCCCGGAAATTCGGCCTTTGTAAAGCCTTTATAATTTTTTACACGACGTGATTTCAAAATTCTGTTTTGACAGATCGGTTTCTTTGAGCACCAAATCTATTGGGTATACACAGTCAAACTTCGATTTAATAACCCCTAGGACCAAGTTTTCGGTCATAAGGAACGGAATCTCCAATTAAGTGACACCTTGATAAATAAAGGTATTTATTATTACTGCTTCTACAACTCATTCATACACTGTGATGCCAACGATCTACGCTAATAGCATTCTTGGAAAGAATCTTTTTTGTGGTGCTGCAGGAATCAGGTGATCGCTTTCCACAACGATTTCAATATGATGCCTCCAATCTTTCAATTCACTGTCAGGTGGTCAAGTGGTCTACTGCCAATTTTGCAACCCTATATTTCGTGACTTTCTGCAGTATTCTTGGCGCACTTGTGGCTATATTGATGGCGAAGTTCAATTCCAAACTCCAATAGAAGCTTGCATCCCTGCGAATTTGTCACAAAATTGTCGGGAGCCAAATTGCACAAATATTAGTTTCATTTGTTGCTCATATTGTGATCAATATGTCTGTTTCGATGACTTTGTTGTAAACAAACACTGCCGTTGATTGTTCGTTGATAGCTAGTAAATATCATAGCTAAATAGCTACTAATAGCTCCCCCGTAGGAGTTTTTTTGGATGCCCGAAAATTTGGAATTTGATCTCGGGATTTTTAGGTGCTCAACCAAAATTTGAAAAAATGCAATCGGTAGAGCTCGTGGGAGTTAAGAAAACGCAATAAACAGCTTTGCAAGAAATTGATTACAGGGGGCTCTATTAAAGGGGGTCTATATTAAAGGAAATACGATATACCGTATTTCTTCTAATTGCCGCACAGTCTCTAATTACCGCACACCCCTAACTTTAAAGACTTAGATCTCGGAGCAGAGTGAATATTTTGCTAAGCTGTTTGATGCATTTTCTTAACTCCCACAAGCTCTACCGATTCCACTTTTCAGATCTTGGTTAAGCACCCGAAAATCTCTAGATCGAATTTGAAAATTTCCGATTTTCAGGTGATTGAAAAATAAGCGCACATGTGCGGCAATTAGAAGAAATACGGTATGCGCACCATATTTTCGGTGTCTTTTATGTCTATCTTCCATAAAAAATACCGCTTTGCCATCGAAGTTAGCCTATATTTCAATAAAAAAAATCAAACTAAATAGACGCTTCACCATATGGTTGAGTGTTTTTGGCCAAACTTCCATGCATTCCCCCTTTGCTATAGCGCCAGATTCTGTCTGTCTGTTGTGGGTCACACTTAATTGTTAGGGGTGTTCCGCTTTTCGCATCGAACATCTGATTACACCATTCGACGCGGCATGGCCGATTTACTCGAGTGAAAAAATGCGAAAAGTTGGGGTAGACTGTCTAAAAAAAAAGTTATGGCCACTTGAAAGTTTCCAAAACCACAGGGGGGACCAAGGCAATTTTGGGTGTTTTTTGGATTGCCTTGGGGGACCAAGGCAATTTTGGGTGTTTTGGATTGCCTTGGGGGACCAAGGCATGGTCACAGGTTCAAATCCTGGTGGTAGCATGCATCATTTTTCTAACGTGTGTTCCCCACGCAGGTCCTCGGCGCCTACGAATAGCCACATCTGTGGCAACAACATATTCTAGTTAGAATTATTAAAGGATATCCAGAGTCTAAAGAAAACACAGCAGCACATAAAGATTCATTAAAAAGTAAGATTTATTAACTGTGGCAGAATAGGGTACTCTTTATTCAACAATTTACACTGCGTTCGTAAGGCACTTTTGGTAACACACATTTTTACAAAAAAAACTTCTGGGATAAATTGCCTTCAGCGTACTGTTCTTTACCCATTTTCTATTTTAATCTGCTGCAGTCGTTTTCGACGTCGACACTCTAGAAAATGTTATTATCATTTTTCAGCACTAAAAATTAGTTTGCTGATTTTACGCACCTGAATGGGATGAGGGCATTAAAAGTCCAGTTTCGCGGAATCTGGTTATGATCTTACTCACACATCCGTGAGAAATACACAGCTGTTTGGCTAAATTGTCTTTTTCAATTTTTTTTGGACGTCTTGGTCTTTTAACACCTACCAATTGCATTAACTTTCATTCCAGCGTGGAATAGGTTGATTATCTTCGATCTTTCTTCTAGACCTAAATTACGGCTAAAGTTCGGAATCTGTGTTGTGTCCAAAAACATGTTTTGACCACTTTTTCAGTCGTTTTAGCATAATTCAAGTGTAGAAAAAGAGTTTTTAGGTGGGGCTCGATAATTTTTCCAAAAAACATTTTTGACCGAAAATTGACTTTTTGACCAAAATTTTCATTTTTTCTATGTTGCAGTTTTTTCGAATTGCTGCCCAAGGCTTGCTTCTCATTGCAAAGGAGGGGAAGGGCATATATCCATGAAGGTGTATATACACCCTTCCCACTTCCCTTGCAATGAGGAGCAAGTTGGGCCAAACATACCTAAAATCTAGGATATTTGGTTTACAAAAGGGCATATAAATGAAAATTTTGGTCAAAAAGTCAATTTTCGGTCAACAATTTTTTTTTGAAAATTTATCGAGCCCCACCTAAAAACTCTTTTTCTACACTTGAATTATGCTAAAACGACTGAAAAAGTGGTCAAAACACGTTTTTGGGTGCAACACAGATAACGAATTTCTGCCTAAATTACACATGACTGTAACTAAATTGCAGCACCAAATTTGCAAAATCTGGCACCTTATTTTCTTATTCCAGCATTTAATTCTCTTGTTTTTCGGCCGGCTGCCTTATTTTTTGGATGCCCGAAAATTGGAAAATTTGGAATTTGATCTCGGGATTTTCGGGTGCTCAACCAAAATCTGAAAATTGCAATCGGTAGAGCTTGCGGGAATTGAGAAAACGCATAAAACAGCTTTGCGAAATATTTACTCTAGGCTGGAATACAAGTCCTCAAAGTCGAGGGGCCACCTTATTAGAGAAAATACGGTAAATTAAAAATTTAATTTATTTTGTCAATTTTTGGTTCATCGTTTTCCTGACCTTACTGTGTATTTGTGATAAAGTAAATATTATATTGAGATTATTAGCCTCAGATAGATATAAAAGTGAAATAAGGTCATGGATTTCCAAAAATTAAATGCTGGATTTTATTATTTTACTTGCAAGTGAAATTTGTAAAATTAAAAAAAGGGACCGGAAAAAAATAAATTTCACAAATTTGTTCTGCAACTGAATTTGATCCAATCTGCCAAATCGGCTGATTTTTTTAGTATTTGTATGAACTTGACCAAATTTCGCTTATCTTTGGTTAATTTTTTACTTAGGGAACATCCAGGTAGAAGACCTTTTTTTCGGAGAATTTGCGGAGAAATCTGACAGGAATGTTAGATTTCTCCGCAAATAATTTCTCCGACAGGAATGTCAGATTTCTCCGCAAATTTTTCGCTAAATATTTTAAGAATTTAAGCTAGATTTCTAAAATTTTAAATTATTTTGTCATATAAAAAATAGATAGATAGATATATTTTAATACATAGATTTGAAAATAAATATTGAATTTTCCCATCATGGCTCATATTTCAAGTCATATTAAAACTCATATTAAAAGCAATATTTTTTTATGCTCCTGTAACTTAAAAACATGCAATTAACATATAATAAAGGCTTCTGCTATTTTACACTATCATTTTTAAGGTTTTAAACTTCAAAAAAAATGTGCAGAAATAAATTTTGGGTCACAAAGTTGTGTCAGAAAATTGTCAGATTTTAATAAGGGGGGTTGTCAAGCCCATTCTGACACGTTCTGACAGGGGGTCCCAAAACGGCCTGTCAGTCTGACATAATTTATGGATGTTCCCTTATAACAGATTTTGAAATTGTTTCAGTAAAATTTATAGTTTTGCAAGATTTTATATTAAAATTGACAAGTCAACATACTTAGTGGTCTTCCCGGGCAGTACTGGCGTCCATACAAGTTTGTGCCTCTGCCTAAACATCAGTCACAAGTTTATAGATTTTCTTCTCTGAACCAACCTTTGGTTATATTTCTTTTACGACGTGCTCTTGGCTTTAAATAGGTATTGCTGGAGGTAAGTACGCATCCACCTCTGCCACCATCCATCGAAGTGGTGGGACTTATGCTGCTTGAATCAGGGGCACTGGAGGATGGAGATGTGCTACTGCTGCACACACTGTCCAGTGCTTGGCTGCTTGCAAACAGGCAGCAAGGGGCGTTGCCCGAAGCTGTTGGCTCAATTCCCTAATTTTGTACTTTATGAGAAAAAATCAAAACTTTTTATAATAAAAAACGTGTTTTGATCCGGTGATCTATCTAGGGTTTTGTCAGTTTTTGGCTCAAATTGAATTGCACCCTCAAAGGTGAATTGTACAGGGTGGGCCAACTTTTGTGCACACTTTTGGACGGCCATAATTTTTTTCTAGGTCGATTTTCAAAATTCTGTTTTCACAGATCGACTCACTTTTCGATGCGGTTTTGTTTGTCATACGTTGCTCAGAAAAAAATTCGAAAAATTTCAAAAATTTGCCTTGGTCCCCCCTATGGGTTGAAAATGACCATTTTTCCTGAGTACTCAAACATGTATTAGGTCGTCCAATAAGTTTTGAGAAAAAGCACGTGGACTCGCTTTAATTTTCAAATTGCATCATTTGGCACATTTGACAATGATGTCTCTACGTGTCATATACCATTTTGTAGCCCAATCTCTCCTCTTTTGAATGTGATATTGAACAATTCTTTGTTATTAAAAAATAGTATCAAAAATAGGAAAACAAAAAATGTGCATGAATTTACCAAACTTGAGAAATTATTTGTTTTTTTATTTTTGATACTATTTTTTAATAACAAAGAATTGTTCAATATCACATTCAAAAGAGGAGAGATTGGGCTACAAAATGGTATATGACACGTAGAGACATCACTGTCAAATGTGCCAAATGATGCAATTTGAAAATTGAGTCCACGTGCTTTTCTCAAAACTTATTGACGACCTAATACATGTTTGAGTACTCAGGAAAATGGTCATTTCAACCAAGAAGGCAAATTTGAAATTTCGAATTTTTCCCAGCAACGTGTGACAAACAAAATCAGTGAGTCGATCTGTGAAAACAGAAATCGACCTAGAAATTATGGCCGTCCAAAAGTGTGCACAAAAATTGGCCCACCCTGTACCATTCCTTAATTTCACCAGTAAATTTTATTTTGACGTTTTTCTTTTGATTTTGTTGTAATTTTTGTAATTTTTTTGCAATAGCATGTAGACCAAGGATTTGGCCTTCTAATAAGCTATTAAATTTTGCTGGATGAATTGAGGAATGTAAATCGTAGGAATGCGAGTCGAGTACACGAAATAGAGTAATTTCGAGTAATATTCGAAAATTTTCGATTTTTCAGTATCATGTCGAAAATTTTGAATGCTCGACAACTCTTATTATGAAGTTTTTAATAATTGACGTTTTTTTAATCTCATAATCTCAACAATCCTTCAATCATTCAGCGGAGTTTGATAGCTTATTTGAAAGCCAAGATCCTGGGTTACTCGCCAGTGCTGCATACAAAAAATTACAATAAGTATAATAAAATTAAAAAAACGTCGAAATAAAATTTACTCGTGAAATTCATACAGTTGGCACTTCAGTTGCGGCCGAAGTTTTTCGCCCCTGTTTTCGGCTTTATTTGCCAGTTGGCCGACTCGACGACGAAGCCAAATTTGGAAAGATCCACTGCTAATTCACCGGCGAAAGCACTCTAATGGTTCGATTTTGGCGAACCCGAAGAAAATCTCGGCGAATTTACCAGCGAAACTAAAAATTAGCCAACCCACATTATTTTTAAAACACAACAGCGCTCTCGTAATGGTCTTTTAAAGGGAGCGCGCAACTTGTGAGACTACAAATTTCTTTGATGCATAACGCAGTGGATAAGTGTTTGTGGTTTATGGCCAAAAATGGTGCGCAGGTTCGACCCCACCTGGTGTTATCCACGGCTGTTAACCACGGTAATTTTTATTTTCCCTCGTTTGGCCAATATGTAGGCGCAATTTGACTTTTTGAAGCCAATTTCGAAATACCGTAAAACCTCCATTAAACACCCCTACAGTTAACTATTTTCAAATTTGTTTTGGTTTTTTAACCCCAACATTGTCTATTTTTTAAAACGTACGACCACTCATTTTGTAGATCTTTCCCAACTCTACAAAATAAGTGGTCGTACGTTTTAAAATAGACAATAGTTAAACCAAAACAAATTGAAAATAGTTAACTGAAGGTTAATAGAGGTTTTACGGTAAGCGACACAAATTACCGTATTATCTCTAATAAGCGCCCCCCCCTCTACTTTGAGGTTCTGTATCTCAGGGCAGAGCAAATATTTTGCAAAGCTGTTTTTCGCATTTTCTTAACTCCCACGAGCTCTACCGATTCCACTTTTTAGATTTTGGTTGTGCACCCAAAAATCTCGAGATCGACCCAAAATTTTTCCGATTTTCGGAGGGTTGAAAAATAAGCGCCCTGGGGCGCTTATTAGAGATAATACGGTAACCCTAAGCATTGGTCAAACAAGCCGAAATAACTAACGTGCCACCAGGTGGGGTCGAACCTGCGCACCATTTAAGCCAACCAACACTAACGCTTATCCACTGCGCCACGCATCAAGGAAGTTTCTGGCCACACAAGTTGCCCGTTTCTTTCAAGCTGTAATGGTTTTTGGCAGTGTTTTTATTAAGAATCTAGTGAGAATATGTAAAAAAAGGGGTACAAATTTTTTTATTGAGAAATTTTTGAACTTTCGCCGACAATTTTTTCTGACAAAAATTACAAGAAAAATATTTTCAAACGGTGGACCAGGTATTTTTGAGTCATAACATTTAGACCAATATTTTAAAGATTTTTCGCAAAAAATATTTTTTTTCAAATTTACTGCACTCACATTCAGCCAGGCATAAAAGTCTCTTTCAAGAGTAGCCGGTGTGCTCAAATCAATGATACATCTGCACCTAGACATAGTTGCTAACTGTGGTCTACCATAACTCAAATAGCCTGAGTGATTGCTAGAAGAAGCGGATCGATGCAGGGTCAGAGGGTATGTCTTTGTGGGGAACACAGTGACTGAGTGATGTGCTGATAATATGCCAGAAGAAGGCATGTAGATCTCGGCATGGCCGGTCTCCATCCCAAATATCTAGTGGAGGATCGGTAGTAGGACCAGTTCTGCTGGGTGGAGGCTCATCACCCACCAGTGAAAGTGAAAAGTGAAAGCAGGGGAAAACTGGAGTGGATGAAAGTTGTGGTAGCATCAGCCCCATAGCACGTCCCAAATAGGTGGTGATCACCAATTGCTTCTCCTCCTTCTCCCACTAATTTGGCCTTGCTATTGCGCAAAAGGTAAGCCTGCTTGTTGTTGTCTCTCCACTTGCTTGTCTCAACTCCTTCTTCTTCTTATGATTATTTTCGGTCTTCTTCTTCTTCTGCTCTCTTATTTGCAGCAGCAAACGATTTACCTGAGGCGAAGAAGAAGAAGATCTTGTTTTTCGAAGGCTGTTGCGCAATAAAATTATTGTTGTGTCTATGCTTAGGCTTATCTACAGGGTGTTTTGGAAATAAAGGCTTTCTTAATTTTTTATCTCTCAAATTTTTATTTTTTGATCTTTTTATAAATTTTTATTGGGTCGAGTTTGTTTTTTTAATGTGTAGACAAAATAATAGTTTGCGAATATTTGCAGAAATAATACAGTCTATTCTCGATTTAGTGTAGCCCCTCAAGTCCGTTCCCGCCTAGGGTCCGACACTTTTTTAACGCTATTTTTGAAATTTGTTACCAAACCTGATTCGTCAGTATAATCACAAAAATCACAGAATTCCGATTTTGCCGGCCGCATTTTTTTAATTGCAACGGTCTCAGGGGTTCGATCGCGAATTTCTAAAATAAAGGCATGTAGTGTCAAAAATAAAGGCAATTTAAAGGAATTTTCACCAAAATAAAGGCAACTTAAAGGCATGTTGTCCATATGCTTCAAACCCGACAAAAATCAACAAAAAACAACTTTATTGACGAACAACATATTTTTCTCCCCCCTTTCCTGCTTTCAGCAACTCTTTCTGCCCGAGAAAGTAGTCATAACTTTCATAACATTCGTCAAAATGTGCCTTTATTTTCAAAAAAAAAATTAAAGGCAAAATTTTCAAATTAAGGGCAATGCCTTTGATTGAGGGATATAATCGGACCCTGAACGGTCTTGCCGAAAACATCCGCGCCTCTCGATTTGGTGTAGCTTTATTTAAAAAAAAGGCTACACTAAATTGAGAGGCGCGGGTATTTTCGGGAAAACCGTTGCCATTCACAAAAACGACCGGCAAAATTGAAATCCTTGTGGTATTTTGGACTGGACTGTCGAATTAAGTTTGGCGAGAAACTTCAAAAATAGAATAAAAAAAGTTTAAGACACCAGGCGGCAACAAGCTTGAGGGGCTACACTAAATTGGATCATTGTAGAATATGTACATTTTGTCCCTTTAAAGGGGCATACTCGCCGCCGATGGGAATATTTTGAAAGGCGGGTACCAGTGTAATTAAAACGAGAATTAAAATGTCGCATTTTAGTAAAAATGTCAAGGAAAAACGAATGCTTCCTATCGGAATCAAACCGACGACCGACTTTCACAGTCGGCTGCTGCTTTACATTAGTTAGTAAATGGTTAGTACATTAGTTAGTTAGTACTTTGTTAGTTAGTATTAGTAGTTAGTACATTAGTAAAAGCCCAAGTGCACCAAGTGCAAATTTTCAGAATAATCGAATAATTTTCAGAATAATCGAAGAGCAGGGCGCTAGTGCAGAATCGGGTGCAAATTTTGCCTTGGTCCGCCCTGTTGATTTCATTTCAAATATTTTATTATCTTTCATTCATCTGTTCATTTTTTTACTGTTATACTTTTTATCGTCTTTTATCTGATATTTCACTATTTTATATATTTTTTTGTAGAATAATGTCTGTTCTTCTTGTGGCTCACGATTCCCTTCGCCAAACGCTGGACTTCGATTCGTTGTGCTTGGAACATGTGAGCCGTTAAAATCTTCATATATCGCTGATGCCGTCTTCAGACAAAACTGTAATGCTGAGAAAATCTTGGAATTATTCTTTGAAAGAATGTCTATGATCCATAGGATCGATAATTATGAACTTTAATTGAATTGATATATAACTTTTTAAACTTTTAAAATATTAATTTACAAGCCGAACAGGCGCCTTAACAGGCACCAAAATAAACTAAAAATGAAAAAAAATTTGGGGTCACAGGTTCGAAGACCCCCTTGAGCATACCTGGTTTTTCCCACTTTTCTGGCAAAACTCAAAATTTTAAGCATCACATGTCAATTCTGATAGCATTAGCGTTCTCAGCGACCCCGATTTACCCTTAGATATGATGAGAACAAAATATAATACAATCGGGAAGTGGGTTAAAAATGGTAACGGACATTTAAAAGCGTGAGACACCGACAAAAATACTATATTAGATGTTTGAAAACTATTTTCCGAAGACAAGTGGGTGTGAAGAATATTAGTTCAAGAATAATTTCTCTGTCAAATAAAACAGAAATCAACAGGGGGAACAAGGCAAATGTGGAAAAAATCAACAAGGGGACCAAGGCGAAATGTGCCATAATCGCCAAAAATTGCGGCCCAAGGTTAACTTTGATCTAAATTTTCCGGAAAATGTACAAGCATTTGATGAAGGGCAAATCTTCTTCTTGCCGCAGAAATACTTTTTTTCGCCACAAAAATACTTTCTTTCCGCAAATTTTTTCTTTCTGCAAAGCGATTTTTCACGGAAAAAGAAAATGTGCGGTGCGGCCAAAAAAGTACTTTAGCGGCGAAAAAAGTGTTTTTTGCGGCAAAAAAGTATTTTTACAGCACAAAAAAGGGTTGCTTTTTGGTAGAGGACCATGTTCACGCGTTTTGAATTGTCCCCCGCCAATTCAAAAAATTTTACCTAATCATTGGACTTCTCTACGGATTTTTGAACTCGGTTTCTAACTATTTTGCAGAGCTGTTTGCTGCATTTTCTTAATTCCCACAAGCTCTACCAATTCCACTTTTCGGATTTTGGTTGTGCGCCCAAAAATCTCGATATCGACCTAAAATTTTCACTCATTTTGCAAAATGGGTTATTATCCTTTATCCCAACCCCACCCAAGTTTTGATTGTTGAACTCTATTTTTATTTTTGACACAAATAAGTTGATTCGCCTTTTTGGCGGCATAAAACATGCATGCATACCAGAGTTTCTTTGTGCAGTAGGACCAAGCTGACAAAAATTTGTTCAATTTCCACACTTTTAGGCTATTTTCCAGTATCCCGGTAGTCTTTTAAATTAGGGTTGGGTCGGGATAAAGGATAAGAACCGCAAAATGAGTGAAAACGGTCCGATGGTCTCGGTCTTTATTTGCAAATTAACGCACGGGCATGCCCCTTTAAGTAACTTTTGACGTGAATTCTCGCTCACTTTTACATTTATGTATCGAATATTCTTATGGCCGCGTATTTATCGTTGTTCAGAAGTCTTTTTCAATTTTCAAAAACATCCAGGCTTTTTTATAGCATAAGCACCCTGTAGATTTTGTCTATTGCGCAATGCTTTCTCCTGTTTCCCCTTTCTAACTCCACTACTTCAAATGCAGATAGAATAATAAAATTGGATTGAAGAGGCTTTTTCAAATTGTTACTACTACCTTCTGGCTGGGTAGTTTTCTTTCCAACCTGGACCGAAAGAGGAAATAAGCTTTCATAATTTATCTATTAAAGAAGGAGAAGGTGCAGAAAAAGATGTGTCAACATCAAAAGAAAAAATCACATGCGCAGGCAGAGAGGAGTAGCAAACAGGGAAAATAGCTGAGGAATTTTTCTAGTTGCTTTAAGCCCCTGGGCTACAGCTCACCAACTTCTTCTCTGCCTCTCCCTTGCTAGGAAAGCAGCGTTTATCATGCGACAAAGCTAGTTTTTTGTTTGCGCATACTCCAGCGTCATCTCTCTGATGATCAATGGAGGCAAGGTGGGGGGGCAAAGGTTGGTTGGAGGGAAGGGGTGGGATGTGTGCTAGTGAAAGTAGCAATTTGACTTCATTTTTATTGGGCGAAGTCTATCACTTGAGTGGGGAATGCCTCCAGGGTCTTTTGAGATGTCTGTTTTTGCGCCTTCTTTTCATCATTTGAAAAATTTGTAGTATGAGTTTTTTTCGAGATTGACTCATGATCTCATTGATTTTGATGATTCGGCGCTAGTATAAAATAACCTCCCCCCCCCTCCCAAATCAGACCTTTTGAAAATCGTTGTAACTACCCATTGGAGCAACAAGTTTAGGCTTAGCCCTTAGGCTTAGGGGTAGGCCAGCGTATGGAAGTTGTGACTAATAAGTGTTTTACGCACTTTTTCTGGGGTCTGGAACATATATTTGGGTGCTCTTTACTTAGGCTTAGGGTAGGCCAGCGTATGGAAGTTGTGACTAATAAGTGTTTTACGCACTTTTTCTGGGGTCTGGAACATATATTTGGGTGCTCTTTACTTAGGCTTAAAGGGTAGGCCAGCGTATGGAAGTTGTGACTAATAAGTGTTTTACGCACTTTTCTGGGGTCTGGAACATATATTTGGGTGCTCTTTACTTAGGCTTAGGGGTAGGCCAGCGTATGGAAGTTGTGACTAATAAGTGTTTTACGCACTTTTTCTGGGGTCTGGAACATATATTTGGGTGCTCTTTACTTAGGCTTAGGGGTAGGCCAGCGTATGGAAGTTGTGACTAATAAGTGTTTTACGCACTTTTTCTGGGGTCTGGAACATAGATTTGGTGCTCTTTACTTAGGCTTAGAAGGCATAAGTTTTGGGGGGTATTCTATACTAGGGTCGATGATTCTGATCAAAATTTAGTGGTCTAACATTTTCAAAAATGTGCCAACAGCTATGTTGTCTACCTCGTTTATAGATCTTTTAGGTTCGTCTAGCTTAATCTCAATTTTTTCAATATTAGGTTGTGTCATAAATACTTTCGGGTTTTTCCAAAATAAATTTTTGTGGCATAGTGTTTTTCTATATATTTTTTTGAAGTTTTTAAAAGTTGACCTCTCATTTTGCAGATGAGAATATTGGCTACAAAATAAGAGGTCAACTTTTAAAAACTTGTCGAAAATTTTTAGAAAAAACACAATGCCACAAAAAATTTAAAAAAAAACCCGACAGTATTTATGACACAACTCTATACTTTAAAGGGGCATGCCCACGCTTATAAGAGGTCATGCGCGCCAATTCAAAAAAATTTTCCTAATCATTGAACTTCTGTACGGATTTTTCAACATGGTTTCTGACAAAACAAGGCCTAGAATTAAATTCTAGGCCTTGTTTTGTTAGAAACCAAGTTGAAAAATCCGTACAGAAGTTCGATGATTAGGAAAAATTTTTTGAATTGGCGGGCACCACCTCTTATTAGCGTGTGCATGCCCTTTAAAGGGAAAGCAAAATAATTAATTTGTCAGAAAACCTAATTTAGGCATTTTTTTTAAACGGCGCTAAGTTGAAAATTTTCGGTATGTTGTTTTAAAATATGATCGAATAGAATATATTAGAGCATTATCATTCCAAAATTGCAATTGATTCTCACATTGGGTCTTGTTTGAAGCGGTCAATACAGGGGTCATCCGCTGCTGGATTTTGGAAGAGTTTAGCCTAATCTAATCCCAATTTTTCCGAGTAATCGTATTCGGATTGTGGTGATTCTTCTATACTAGCGCCGAAAAATCTAACTCCACTATTTCAAACGCAGATAAAATAATAAAATTGTAGAAAGTTTGTATTTGCAATAAAAAAATATATTTATTAAATGTATAAATGATTTGTTATGAATAAAATATTTTCCTAAATTTTTAATATATAATTCATTTAATATATGATACCGTATTTCCTCTAATTAGCGCCCCCTGATTCAAAATCGTGTTTTTGGCATTGTGTTTTAACCCACTTTTTGATCACTTCTCAGGCAGTTACCGCCCATTTAATAGCTCATCTCACTAGCTACAAAATGGGTGGTAACTTGCCCGAGAGAATTGATCAAAAAGTGGGTGAAAAACACAATGCCAAAAACACGATTTTGAATCAGGGGGGGGGAGATAATAGAGGAAATACGGTATATATAATTTTCTTTTATAATTTTCTTAAAAAAATAATAAAAATGGAGTGTCGTGGATATTGGTCAAACAAAAAATGTTAAATATGATATGGATTATTGCTAGCGGCTATTGGATTAAAACAATGATATAATAACAATTAATGAAAAGAAGAAGAAGTATTACGAGATGCACTGAGGAGGACAGAGGAGATTGGTGGGGAATGAGAAGTAGTGATGTAGGGATCCATTGCTGGAATGTTGCATATTGTGGCTTATTGTGTGATCAGCTTAGGCCTGGAAAACATAGCAGGTCTGCTGCTTGCTGCCGTCAATGCAGTAGTTCGGGCTGTCGGCTACAAAAGAGAACGAGCCCTGAGAGCACACAACTACGAAGTTGCCACCCAATTTGGCTTTCAGCTCGGAGTGAATAGCTGTCTTGGACTGGACGGGATCCTCATTCAGATTCTGAAAATTAGGTTTTTAGAATTTTTAATCAGGGTTATGCTCGGTAGGTTAATCGACCTACAACTTTTTGACAAGTTATTGAAAACCGAAAATCAAGTACAGTCGAGTCTCGATTTAACGACTCCCAAAACTAGTTCTTTCCCTCCTAGGGTTCGACACTTTTTTCACCTCGAGTTTCGAAGGCTTTTGCCAGTCGTCTTTCGCTAGTCTAGTCCGAAATATCGCAAGGATTCCGATTTCAGAGTCGATTTTGCGAATGACAACAGTTTTGCCGAAAAAAAACCCACGCCTCTCGATTTAACGACCTTCTATTTTCGAAAAAGGGGTCGTTAATTGTAGAGGCGCGGGTGTTTTCGGCAAAAAGTTGTCATTTACAAAAACGACCGGCGAAATCGAAATCCTTACGATATTTTGCGATTAGACTAACCAAGGAAAACTGGCGCTAGCCTTCAAAATTTGGGGTAAAGAAGTGTGTGACCCCAGGAAGGAATTAACTTTGGGGGGTTAAATCAGGGGGGGGAGGTGGGTCGTTAAATCGAGAGTCGACTGCAGCAGGGATAATAAGGAAAGGTAAAAAAGTCAGAACAGAAATCGGAACCGGGAGTAAAAAAAACCAAAACCGGAAATCGTGAGAAAAAAGTACAGGAAATCTGAAGAAATTTTAAAAATTTGAAAAGAAAAAAACATTTTTTTTATTTCAATATTTTTTTTATTTTCTTAATTTGGAATTTTTAGTTGGAAAACAAAGTGCCGGAAATTGGAATTGCTGCTGGGTTGGGTTATAATACCGATAACATATTTGCAAAAAGAAGATTAAAAACAACACGGATTCCAAGGCGGAATCGAGCTTTTGATATGCAAGAGAGATATGCAGAAAACTTATCCACTGAACTATCAAGGCACACTGAGCATCGCATAATTTTTTGAACTATTTCGTTTTGGCAATTTTTTATCGACCATTTCCAGAATTACCTACTTTGAGAATGATACGCCTGATCTGAGGATTGTTGCAAAGAGTTTCAGAAGGCACACCAGATTGACCACTTATGGTTTGAGGAGCTCGGTCAGCAGCACGCTTCTTGCGACCACACCCGCAAGGAGAAGGCAGCGAGATCATAGGAAGTTGGGGAAGGCATGGTCTTGGCAGACTAGGCAAGCAGAGTGGTGGAGGTGGGGGCAGTTGGGGAAGGCAGAGTTGTGGCATTGGGCAAGGAGGAGGAGGTGGGGGAGCACCTGCAAAATAAATTTTGTGAAATTCTTGTCAAGCCAAGATAACAGAAATATCTCGAAATTTCCCCAAATAAATTGCTAAATTTACAAAAGCAAACTCACATCCACATCCTCCACCGCCTGGAGTCAAGAAGGCAGAAGAAAGAGGCAGTAATGTTGCGGCTAACAGCACCCAGAACATCTCAGCAAATCAAAAAAGTGGAAAGATAAAAAATATTTGAACTACCCAAGAAAAGGAGGAGAAGTAAGTAGCCGATGGGCAGGTTCACACCATTTTATACTCCAGACATAGATATGGCTTCAGGGCGGTGCTTGGATAACAAAAAAGGAGAGAGAAAATGGTTGGATCGGCTTTTTCCTTGTTCTTATCCGCCCTCCTGGTATGCAGTAGACAGTGCTACAGGGCGTCCGGTGGAACAGGTTGTGATGATATTGAAAAGCTTTTTGTTTGTTTAGTTTTTGCTAGGGTTTTTGTGTCAAAGCATTTAGCGGATCCACTCTGAAGACGCAAAAAAGATTGAGTGCTTGATGGAAAAAGCTGGATTTGAGGGTGTTGAAACAAGCTGATTGACTATTGCGTAATATAAAGTGATAAAGGGAACCTCTCAAATTGTCGGCACGGCGACAATTCCGCGGGAGACAATTCTGCGAGAGACAATTCCGCGACGGAGAATTCCGCGGAATTTCAATTTTTGACGTCCCTGCTACGCAAAAACCAAATTCTGACACCGGATTCGTGTTCAGCATGGTCGATTCCATATTCACCTTTGTCAAAACTTAACTTATTGTATATTTTCAAATTCCTCTCGGGACAAAAATATATTTGAAAAAAAATTGATATTTCAAATTTGACCACGAGTTTTAGATTTAAAAACACCTGGGCATGCAATCAACCATTATGAACACGATCCGGTGTCAGAATTTGGTTTGCATAGCAGGGACGTCAAAATTGAAATTTCGCGGATTCTCCGTCGCGGAATTGTCTCTCGCGGAATTGTCTCTCGTGGAATTCTCCCCGTGCCAAATTGTCAATTTACTGGATAAAAATACACACTTACCAGAAGGTCACTGTCGAATTTCGATTTCCCTTCGAGACAAAAAAACATTTAGATTTCAAAAAATTCTATATTTGAATCTTTTTGTCTCGAAAGGAATTTGAAATTTGATAGTGACTTTTTTATTCGAAGAGCAGTTTCTTGAGTAAATCGGCCATGCTGAACACGAATCCGGTGTCAGAATTTCGACGTTGTAAGTATTTTACGTCAAACTGAATTTTAAGATATTTTTGGGCTCTTTTTTACTAGACAGTCCATAAGCTTATTTCATATGTCTTTAAAGCACTTTCAAGTGTCAATTTTTCGCTGATTCTAAATCTGGAGGCTGTTTCATGGATACATTCCTCTGTGCAAATGTTTTCCATACTTTCCGTGAAATTGTAAAGTTTTTAAAAAGGCATTATTTAGTTCTTTTAAAATTATTTTCCATGATAACCGTTTTGTATGTAGGCAAACGACACACCATTAGAAAAACATAGACAAACGGCTTTCTTATAAGTATAGAATAAAATGATGCACTGAATAAATTCACTGCTCACCAGCCTGGAGAAAAAATCATACCGTAAATGTTCTAATAGAGCCCCCCTCTCTAATAGAGCCCCCTCTCGATTTTGAGGGTCTGAATCTCGGAGCAAAGTCAATATTTTTTAAAACTGTTCATTACATTTTCTTAACTCCCACGAGCTCTACTGATTCTGCTTTTTAGATTTTGAATTTTCACCCAAAAATCTCGAGATCGACCCAAAATTTTCCCGATTTTCGGAGAATTGAAAAATGGATTTTGTAGATTTTGAATTTTCACCCAAAAATCTCGAGATCGACCCAAAATTTTCCCGATTTTCGGAGGATTGAAAAATGGATTTTGTAGATTTTGAATTTTCACCCAAAAATCTCGAGATCGACCCAAAATTTTCCCGATTTTCGGAGGATTGAAAAATAGAGCCCCCGAGGGCTCTATTAGAACATTTACGGTATCTGACCTTGATGAGTCGTCGCGAGAATCGGGCTTTTTGAGTGCCTTGCACTTATGTTCGGAGGTCTGATTTTGTGATATTCGTGCTCGGTAGGTCTGAAAACCCCCAGGTAACAAAACCATTCTTACAGTCCGCCTTTCTCGTGTTAAGCCCCCTCCGGCTGCTACACCTTTGCCGCTGCCACACTTTTGCCCTCTTTAACCCCACTCGACAAAGTTTGTCTTTTTTTGGAGTTGCTTAGACCATAAGTGAACAAAAAAGTAAGTTTTCAATTAAACCTTTTTTGACAGTAAAAATGGCGACAAAAATAAACAGTTTTGGTATAAATCAATTTCCCAACATCTCAGCTTTAGAATAAAAAAGATCTCGTCGAAATATTGCATGATAGTTTTCCTTGCATAGGATATAAATCTTTTTACATAAGATTTATTTTTTCATTAGAAATCATTTCATCATCAAAGATTACGGACTTTAGCTCGGAATCTTTCAAACTTTTATTTCCTAAATCAAAAGTTAACGAAGCGACGTTGTTGACAACCAATTTTCAATAACATAAAATTTAATATCTCACCGTATTCCTTGCTTTCTTAGGCCTTCATACCTGCTTCCATAGTTGCACGGGCGCCGGCGCCGATTTGGAAAATTTCTTTTTTACATCCACATCCTCCACCGCCTGGAGTCAAGAAGGCAGAAGAAAGAGGCAGTAATGTTGCGGCTAACAGCACCCAGAACATCTCAGCAAATCAAAAAAGTGGAAAGATAAAAAATATTTGAACTACCCAAGAAAAGGAGGAGAAGTAAGTAGCCGATGGGAAAAGCTCCCACTGGCGCCGGCGCTCGGCGCCGTTTCTGAAAAAGGCCGGTGCCGAAATTTTTCTCCGAGCAACTATGCCTGCTTCCGTTGATCTAGCTGGGGGCTTCTTGCTTCGATCGGTATTTCAATACGCTTGTCCACGAACATAGCTAAAATGCAAAAAAATTATCGAGCATATACTTGCTACAAATACTATCGTAAACAATATGTTTCCATGCCCTTTTTTGATCCCTTCACGACATGTGCAGCTGTAACAGACAGCGTTTGGCGTCACAACATGATATCGGTAGAGCTCATCTGATGAGTCTTTCCGCGAAGTAAAGGTTGATGCCAAGTACTTTCTGCACATAATTTTTGATTGCAATATTTGAAAAAATTCAAAATTGACACACCTAATCCAAGCAATCATAGCAGCATCAGATTCTTGGTCCGTAGTTTTTGCTGGAATCAAACAACGATGTCCAATCTTTTTCACGCGTCTTCTTTCCTGATTAAAGAGAAAGCCGGAATGGAGTAAGTTGGAAGAGACCGAATAAATGAGCGAAGGATTCTAAAAGAAACCTATAATTTTGCTTAAAAAATCCACTTTTACCATAAAGTCTGGTGACAGACTCCACTGCTTTACAAGCTTTTCCCCCTCAACAATGAATTGGCCAAATGGAAGAAGCCTACGAAGGGAATTTCACTGCTTTATAGTCCTGTTCATCGATTTGAGCCCGTCTTTCTTACCCCGAAGCTGCCTCATACCAATTAGAAACTGCGCTTTCAATCCATTGCTCTCGAAAATATTCTGTAAATTTCTGTAAATAGAAGCGACTTTAGCTGCGACGCCAATATTTAATCATCAAACCAGCATCTAAAATTGTTATTTTCATTTTCCGTAGCTTTCACCTTCTGTATCTAAAAAACAACAACTTAGTCGGAAACTATCTGAAGTAATAGATTCGTGCAGAAGAAACATTTTCTTTTCTATTTCCTCCCTGATTGCAGCACTATTGATAGATTTAAGTTTCGACCGATGTTTCTGTTTTTTACATGCGCCCAACACGTAAGACGAAAAGCAATTGGAAGAGTTCTTTCCACAGCTAAAAACAATGTAAAAAGTTCTACCATGAAAGTTGTAGAAATACACCTGAAGATATCGCCTGACATCCGTCTGCCAAAACTGCTGTGCATAACTGTTCGTCCCCCTAGTAAATTTTTTGAATGATGCACTCATAAGCATCAGTAGATTCCCCGGAACCAATAGCCGGACCAGTTGGAAAGAACTTTCTCTCTACATCAGAGAATTTGCAGAGCAGTTTGCTTTCTTTCCGTTTTTTCTTCATCATTGATAATATTCAATGAAAACACCGAAAAAGCTGAAATGTGCTATAAAAACATTATTTCTGATACGAAAAAAAGGGGTAGCGGGCTATGAGCCACGAAAAAATCTTGAAAAAGGCTGAAATATGGCACAAAAATGCTGAAAATTGCCGCGAAAAAAAATTGGTCGCATATAAAAAATCCTTTTTGTGGCACATTTAGCATTTCCGTGAATAAAATCATATTATGCATTAAAAATTCACGAGTTGTCATATGGCGAAAATTTGAAATTCGAATTAAATTCACAAAGATTCCGCTTCATTTTTATACTAAGCGGCTT
This sequence comes from Ditylenchus weischeri, assembly GCA_029231635.1. Taxonomy (NCBI): domain Eukaryota; kingdom Metazoa; phylum Nematoda; class Chromadorea; order Rhabditida; family Anguinidae; genus Ditylenchus; species Ditylenchus weischeri. The sequence goes on from JAMRYI010000426.1 coordinate 108,389, forward strand.
TTTCTCTTGTTTTTTTTTTGGTTCATTCTTGAGAATATTCTCATTTCACAACCCTATTAGATACTCTTTGTTACATATAGGTTAAATTACGACTATTTCTATAAGTTCTACACGTGTAGCCTAGTGGGTTGGCTTCCCACTTTTTACGTTACAACACTCTTCTACTAAACGGTCATGAATAAATGATCTGAAAATAAAAAAATAAATGATCCGACCTCGCTATAGTGACGACTTTAGTAACCGACCCTTAGGTGTCACACAACAACAAAATGTCACTATGCTTTCAATATAAGAAGCTTTTTCTTTGTCGGGACTGGCTTATGAGTGTCACTGTAACGAGAGCGTTACCACAACGAGGTTATACTGTATCTTGAATAGCTTGAAACTAGCTTTATATGACAATTTTGATTATCCCCTGAGTAAAAACTCTATAAGAAAAAAGAAGCAAACCACAATAACCAGTTTTGAGTCTGAATGACGAGAATCTATATGTCGTTAGCTTGTTTTGTTTTACAACATCCTTGATAAAAAATTATTTTTTATCCATGTCTTTTAACCGGGCTTTTTAGGACCCACAGTTGATCATCCCTCCATAAGTGGGCCCCTCTATAAATGGGCACCCGAGGCTTTGGTACCTATGGGTGCCCGTTTATAGAGCGTTGACTGTACAACCATTTTTATATTCTTTTCATGAATTTTTTTATATTCTAAGTGTCTTTGTGCCACGGGTAATCTTACCTTGCCATCAATCTATACAAAAGAAATGTCTAATCCCTGTTTGCGGTTAGATCAGCTTCCTCAAACCTGTTTCGGCTGACCAGGGAGAAAGTGGTTGCATAAAGCTGACAAATAGATTGTCTGGTTTCGTAACAAAAGCCAGTATAATGTTTCTTTATGCTAGAATTTTTCCACCCTTCTAACCGTTGAACACTCCATTATCACCAGCAAGACATTTTTCACACACTAAGAAATACTCTCTAGGCAATTGACAAAGAAATTCGTTAATAAAAAACAAGTTTATTGGGCTGAATAATTGTTAAGCCTAAAATCCATCGTCTTTAATTATCTGGTAGACGAGAGGTTGAAAAAGATGAGGCGATATCATTTACGTTAGCTGCAAACAATTTGTCTTACTGCATCAAAAACTATTCAGCCAAAAGGGGGAAGTGATCAGAAGTACTCTGATGGTTAGAGGTGGGAGTGAAAGCTGTTAAGGGGATGGTCTTGATACGAAATGGGCATTTCAAATTTCGTATTTTTTAAATGTCGTTTTATGGCCATATTTTGCTGGAAAGCCGGTGTTGCAATCTAAACAGAACTTGTGCAAAATTAAAACCTGGATTAGAATTTTTATCTTTATTCAAAAAATGCTTTAAAAATTGAAAACTAATCATTTTTTACGATTGTTTTTTTCCGACCTCCATTTTTAATACTTTTTTTAAAGAAATTAATCGCAGCACCGCGTTGTCAACAAAACATGTCTCTAAAAAGACATTTAAAAATACGACTTTTTGAATTGCCCATTTCGTGTCAACACTATCTCCTTAACAACACCACCCCCTTGAAAAAAGAGAGATTCACAAATCAAGCCTAGTGCACAATGGTCGTGACTGGATTTTACTTCTTTGCTGCCTTTTTTATTTTAAATGTATAGACACTTGTGGTGCTAAAAGCCACACTCAGTTTCACGGATCACTGGTAGAAAAAAGTATTGACCGGGGAAAAGTAGGATCATACTGCGTGAAAACAATTTTAGCCGAATTATAATTATGGTGGTTTTACACTTTCCTACACTTTACACTTTTTATACTTTTTTAGATGCGTTGGCGTTAACCAATTTACAGAATATTTTCGAGAGCAATGGATTGAAAGCGCAGTTTCTAATTGGTATGAGGCAGCTTCGGGGTTCCTTTATACAAAAGAGATGCTCAAATCGATGAACAGAACTATAAAGCAGTGAAATTCCCTTCGTAGGCTTCTTCCATTTGGCCAATTCATTGTTGAGGGGGAAAAGCTTGTAAAGCAGTGGAGTCTGTCACCAGACTTTATGGTAAAAGTGGATTTTTTAAGCAAAATTATAGGTTTCTTTTAGAATCCTTCGCTCATTTATTCGGTCTCTTCCAACTTACTCCATTCCGGCTTTCTCTTTAATCAGGAAAGAAGACGCGTGAAAAAGATTGGACATCGTTGTTTGATTCCAGCACGTATTTTCACAAAATTGGCGCCGAGCGCACATCGTGGCGCATGACGTACACTGTACTCCTACCAGTCTCATTTCAGGTTCGAGCCAAGGTGAAGAAGGTCTCGCGTAAGGCTCAGCAGCCAATGCAAAGGGATGATCGCAAAGGAGAGGGCGATCGTCACATCTTTATTCTCAAGCCTCTCAAGCATTTGTTCAGTGGCAAGCGCGGATCAGGCAAGACAGATCGCCGTTAAGGAAATAAATTGTTTCGTTGTTACATCAGAGAATAGTTGGAGGCATGAAAATGAGTAAAAAGTGCAGTTAAATGAAGAAAAGTGTGCGTAATTTGCGGTTGCAAGTAAAGTTTTACCCATTTTTGTACTCAAGTTTTAATTTTTGATTATCAAAAATAAGGGCTCCAGTCGTTACATCATAACCAGCTGTAAAAGTACAAAATTCAGGGTCGACAACCCTACAGCAAAAATAAACATATTCAAAAAGCCACCCTTTTTGCATGACTCTTATTTTTATTAAACGAAATTTTCAATGGGATCGTTGGAGTATTGTTTCCATCATATATTTTTATCCATTTCCGTGGTTTGCATACTTACTTATAGTAACTTTTTTCAGGTAAATCCGTTTGTCGTAAAAAAGGTCGTCCCTAGACCTCTAGCACTCAAGTTTCCTTAACCCACAACACTCAAGTCATTGCGCTATCGCTTGACAAACGATAAATTACCGTATTTATTCTAATAGAACGACACCCCCTAATTCAAAAAAGGTGTTTGTGGCTTTGTGTGTTTTACCCACAATTTCTCTCAGGCAATTTATTACTCATTTGGTAGCTCATCTCACTAGCTACAAATTGAGGTGTAACTTGTCTAAGAGTAGTCTTGAAAAAAAGGGTTAAAACACTATGCCAAGAACGCGATTTTGGCGGTCAAGCAAATGGTTTTTCTAAGACTTGTGGTTTGCAAATGTTTTGCTTTTCGTTTATCCAAATTCAAGCAAACAAACTTCAGTCAAATTATGATATTTTTTGCAGTTGCTGTTGCTACATCGAGCAAACATGGCATTTCCACCAACCATTCAAAAGCTGCCTTTTGATATTCTTTTTGATGTGATTCTTTTTCTGAATAATGCATCTTACCTTCTCACACTGACTGTACTACCCTGCCAACTTTCTGCAACTTTGAGAAGAACTCTACAATTTCGCTGCCTTAAAAACAAAATAGTGGTATACTGTATTTGGTTAATTTTTGCTTATGATCTAATTCACATTTTTTTAGGCCCAGTTGGGGAATCCTCTGAAGCTAATGGCTAGAATCCAGTCCCGCTTGCCCCACCACCATGTCTTTTCCGTGATCTATAACCCAATAATTTGTCTACCACTGATAACTACTTTTTATATGCATAATTCACTGACTACAACTACTACTTTGATGTCTGAAGCTGCTGCAAGAAATGATCTTGATCTCAACAATGTTACTTTCTACGATTTGAACTTCGACGTGCTTGAGGCTGGAAGAAGTCTATCCGACTACACCACCGAAAATTCTCGCATATTTGTGTGTATCGTCTCAAAGGTGGAAAGCTGGAATCCATACTATCATTCAAAATATTTGGATAAAAATCTCGTTTCACACCCTCTCAAAAGTGATGGTTTTCCTAAACCCCGACGGAGATATTCTGCTTAAAGGCAATGACTTTGTGTGTATTGGCTCCGTAGTGTGCAGAACAGATAAATTTATCTGAACCAATAAATTTATCTATCAGATAAAATCGATCGGTGTTTTATCTCATAGACAAATTTATCGGTTCAGATAAATTTATCTGTTCTGCGCTCTACGATTGGCTCTGCTGGTTTGGACAGTTGTTATTTGTGTTATATTTGTGTGTATAGTCTCAAAGGTGGAAAGCTGGAATCCCCTCTATATAAAATATTTTGAAAGAAATCTCGTTTAATTGTTTTCGAGAGGTGTGTATTGCGTGAGTAAAAGAATTATTTTATGGTCGTACTGTTTCTGTGTTGAGGGATTCTGTGGATGGAATAGATTACTGTTTTTGCGGTATTTCTTTCCGGATTCCAAAAATAGTATTTTTATTTGGTTGCGTATTCTGCTGTTAGATAATTATTCTGTCAGAATGTCATACGCAAAATTAATGGAGCTGGAGTACTTTTTTAAAGGAGTATAACATTGTAGAAGGGGCATCCAAAGTGAAGAAACGGCCTTGGAGACAAAAGGTATAAAATCTTTTCTCGACCTTTTTCGGTTTTAAAAGCTGCATCCATTGCTGTATTTAATATTGTTAATTTGTGATATTGCTAATATTGTTGTGCATTCTTTTGAAGTGTTAGGAAAGACCTTAGACATGATTCCGAGAAGTACTCTTAATCATAAAATGTTCTCCACTTGTTCTCCACTTTGCCTGTCTTTTCAAACGTCATCAATATGAAGAATTGGTGAAGAGACTTCTAAAAGGAACTCGACAGACTTAGTTTAGATAATTTTAAAAGTACTCAGGATTACAGTACTCAGGACTCGTGGGGTTCACATAGAAATATTTTATAGATCAGCAAAATCAAGTCCTGCAACACAGTGGCTCGACCGCAAAACAAGCTGCTAAATGACTTGCTATTACTGATTTCGGAAACATTTCATTAGGAGCTGAAGTCCTAACTTCTACAATGCTTGTAAGACTTTTATAAACGTTTAGAGTACAAGATGTCTACGAGTAAAGACTAAAAACGTTCTTCTGATTGGTTTCTGATAAACTTTGTTACGCGACTTGTGTTACGCAGGAGTGTGCAGAAATAAGTAGTAAAATATAAATGCTACACTTGGACTTTATGGAGTTTCGGGGTGGAATGTAGAAATTTTCCAGAAATATTTTTAGCATAAAAAGTGACTCCGTCAACTTCAAAATTTCTAACTTTTGGAAAACAACACGGGATAAGCCCAAAATTAAATTTATCGTGATAGGTAACAAATAGACTATTCCAAACGTAACCTAGTGCAAACCCAAGACAACGCAAACAATAACTGAATTCTTTATTTGCATTTCAGAAAATCAACAATAATAGTAATGTTTATTTCTTCAACGATTGTCCAAACCAGCAGATTCAACCAACACAAACACTCGAGAAGTCATTGTCGTGTAAGCAGAAAGACTCCCGCCGACGTCCACCAAATCACAGTTCCAGTCGTAAAGCTTGGAGTTGTTGAGATCAATATTCAGGTGTTCAATTGCCTCATCAATCAGAGAAGTTATTGTAACCTGGGCGGAATTCACATCAAAGACACCGGTGTATGGATCAAATAGCCTAGATGCGCAAATCACAGAAAAGGCAAGATACTAAACGGTTATAAAACGCACTTCAAGACAAATTATGTGAAAGCTAGTAATTGAATACCTCAGCCTCCAAATTTGATTTGTCACTGTCACATTCCTTTTTAGCCATTTTGTTCAGAACCTCTTGCAATACAGCCTAAAAAAGTTAATGTAAATTAGAGCATACGCAATATTTTACTATATACTATATACCAATTTTTTGGTTTCGAAGGTAGTGAAATTGTAGAGTTTTTTTCAAAGTTGCAGAAAGTAGGCAGAGTAGTACAGTAAGTGTGAGAAGGTAAGATGCATTATTTAGAAAAAGAATCACATCAAAAATAATATCGAAGGGAAACTTATGAATGATTGTTAACAATGCCATATTTGCTTAATGTAGAACAGCAACTGCAAAAAAATATAAGTTGACTCAAGTTACTTGCTTTAATTTGGGTCCTCATTTGTAGATGGCCTCTGGATGGGCAAGGCTCAAACCACAGGGAGGACGAAGCGAAAATCATATTTTCGACATCATGTACCAAAAAAATATTGTCGGCAATAAAAATCGATCTTTAGTAGCAGAATTTTGAAAAAAGTTATGGCCATTCTTGAACAGGAGAACTTCTTGTTACACCCTGTACTGCTGACCGACGAAATTTTGCCGTCAATATAATGTAAATTTTCCAAGCCCGAGCAAGGTCTTTGCTGTAGGCAACACAATATCTACATCAGAGTAAAGAGGTACCTTGGAATTCCAGATTCTTTCCGCAACACGAGTCCAGCTCGTCTTTGATGCAAATTTTCTTAGCAACGCCTTCCTCGGACCTGATCAGATGCAACTCAAACGGACAACTGGCACAGCAGACGTAGACCTCTTGACAATGCTGATCGACAATCTCTCCTTTCTTGAAGCGCTTGATACGAAACATATTCTGAATCATTTCACGAAATGAACCTGCATTCAAGTTTTTCTCGATGTACAATTCGATCAACATTCTGAAAGAGCAATTTTATTGAAGCTTATCTGGTAAAAAAATCTAAAAAATCTTGGCAAAACACGGTTTGTAGAAGTGTGAAATATCAACTCGCGACACTATAGACTCGCGACCTCTAAATCACACCTCTAAAATTTTAATTTTTCACATTTTGCACTAAAGGGGCCAAGGCAATTTGTTGACAAAATTCCATTTTGACAAAACCTACGTTTGACAAATTTCATTTTGACAATACATAAACATGAGTATTTCTCGGTTTTTTTTTACAATTATAGAATTTAGTTTTTTGGATCAACATGTAGCCCTGAATCTCTAATTTCTGATGAGCTATCTGCTGAGCTAACTGCTCGATGTGTAAAAGTGAGAGAACTAATGGTTTTGAAAAAGAAAACGTAGTTTCATAAAAATAGATTTTTCTCGATTATTTCTAAGCACATAGAGCCAATTGATAGCTCATCAGAAACTAGAGATTCAGGGCTACATGTTGATCTAAAAAAATAAATTTTACGGTTGTAAAAACACCGAGAAATACTCATGTATTTGCTGCAGAAAATCAATATTTTACTGCGGGAAATCAATTTTAGTCTTTGACAAATTTCGTTATGAAAATATTTGTCTTGACTAGTTTCATTTTGACAAAACCTACGTTCGACAAACCTACGTTCTACGTTTCTATTTTGACAAATCGGGCAGCGCCAGATTGCGCAAATTCAAATTGCGTAACCGCAAATTGCGCACACTTCAAGTTGCTTTCCATATCTAAAAAAACAGGCGTAAAACCTGTAAATATACGTATGAAAACAATAATAATGGCCAGAGAATAGTTGGAGGCATAAAAATGAGGAAAAAGTGCAGTTAAATGAAGAAAAGGGTTTTGCGCAATTTGAGTGTGCGCAATTTGGTGTTTCTCCTACCCATTCTGAGGCTTATTGGTACAGTCGACGCTCGATTTAAGGACAGCCGGGGACCGGCCAAACGCTGTCCTTAAATCGAGCGTCGACTGTATTATGAAAACTAGTTTATGACTGTTATTCAACTAAAAATAATTTTTGCTAACACTAGGAGTCGCACTTGTCACATCAAAAATATTTTGTGGGTGAATTTACCGCCGCCTGGCCGCCTCATTATAGGAAATACGGTATACCGTATTTTTCTGTATTAAACGCCCCCGGGGCCCCGGTTCTTGTCGGTTATCCGGACTACCTCTAATTAGGGGCTATCTATATGGGTTCTTAAATACTCTCAAATTGCTTACTCATGTATTGTTTTTATCAGAAAGTGAAACAAATGGATCTCTACTGGCCAAGCCTTATGCTGCTCTTTCAAATAAAGGAAAAAAAGAAGTTTATCCATCAGGGACGAATGTACACAAAACATCGTGTTCTAAAAGGTGCCAATGAAGGAAAAATCTCAGCAAAGTGTGATCAAAGAGCAATTGGCTGCAACGGGAGAGCTTGGTTTAGTAAGGAAGGGCACTTCATCAAGTAATTATAGTGATCAAGTTGTTTTTGACTTTTCTATAAATATATTTCAGGCTCGTGACAAATCATGGATGTTGATCGAATCCTTTTCACGTCGCCGTTACCGCTATCAGGAACGAAGAGAAACATCTAGCTACAACTACTACAGTGGCAATTGTTTTACTGCCGTTTTTCTTTTTCGCCTGTACTTTTCTTGTCACAATCCCAGTACAATCCCATTGAAATTTTCGTAAAATAAAAAAAAAGAGTCCTGTGAAAATGACCCTGCCTTTAAAATCACCCTGGTAATTTAGAGTCAATCAGCTTCTTTTAGGACATCTTATCCCCCCTGTTGTTTTGAAATTTTGCTTATTGGCGTTTTCAAAACAATAGGGATAAAGGCAATTTTTTTTAAAAATCACTTTTTGCCGTTCCCGTTTTTCTTTCATTTGAAAAAAAAACCGGAAACACCCCTTTACCCTTTTTTAATACTTTAGAGCTAAAACATGGGAAATCTTTTTTCTTTTCTATCGGCTGGCAGTGACCTTTAGGAATCCTGCTGGAAAAAGGGATAAGATCAGCTCATCCTGAAACCAGCTAATATCTTTTTACTTTCAACGTGAGAAACGTCTAAATGTGAGAAAAGAAGTGACACAAGCCATTAAAATGGTAGAAAAATAGACATTGCACTACATTCATCCGTTTAGTCAAATCACTTTTTTGCTCGTTTTATTTTGCATGGAAAATCAGAAAAAAATAAATAAATTACCGTATTTCCTCTATTAACTCCCCTCCCCAAAAGTGGGACTTTTGAATTTTATGGCATTGCCTATCGACCCACTTTTTAAATAGACTCTTGAGCATGTAACATGCCAGAATGTAGCTGGGAATCTGGGCTACATTTTGATATGGCTACATTTTTACAATCTTTTGCCGCTTCGCGGCAAAAGATGCCTAAAATCCAGGATACCTGGAATACCTTAAGAAAGTCATTTACCCTAAAAATGGGTTAAATAGTGTTTTGAATGAGTTCAAAAAAAATTTCATTTGCGGGGGGGCTAGTATACTCCGGTAGGGTCGATTTTTCTAATCCAGGTTTTAATTTTGTTCAAGTTCTGTTTAGATTGCAACACCGGCTTTCCAGCAAAATATGGCCATAAAACGACATTTAAAAAATACGAAATTTGAAATGCCCATTTCGTATCAAGACCATCCCCTTAACAGCTTTCACTCCCACCTCTAACCATCAGAGTACTTCTGATCACTTCCCCCTTTTGGCTGAATAGTTTTTGATGCAGTAAGACAAATTGTTTGCAGCTAACGTAAATGATATCGCCTCATCTTTTTCAACCTCTCGTCTACCAGATAATTAAAGACGATGGATTTTAGGCTTAACAATTATTCAGCCCAATAAACTTGTTTTTTATTAACGAATTTCTTTGTCAATTGCCTAGAGAGTATTTCTTAGTGTGTGAAAAATGTCTTGCTGGTGATAATGGAGTGTTCAACGGTTAGAAGGGTGGAAAAATTCTAGCATAAAGAAACATTATACTGGCTTTTGTTACGAAACCAGACAATCTATTTGTCAGCTTTATGCAACCACTTTCTCCTGGTCAGCCGAAACAGGTTTGAGGAAGCTGATCTAACCGCAAACAGGGATTAGACATTTCTTTTGTATAGATTGATGGCAAGGTAAGATTACCCGTGGCACAAAGACACTTAGAATATAAAAAAATTCATGAAAAGAATATAAAAATGGTTGTACAGTCACCGCTCTATAAACGGGCACCCATAGGTACCAAAGCCTCAGGTGCCCATTTATAGAAACCCACTATGGAGGGATGATCAACTGTGGGTCCTAAAAGCCCGGTTAAAAGACATGGATAAAAAATAATTTTTTATCAAGGATGTTGTAAAACAAAACAAGCTAACGACATATAGATTCTCGTCATTCAGACTCAAAACTGGTTATTGTGGTTTGCTTCTTTTTCTTATAGAGTTTTTACTCAGGGGATAATCAAAATTGTCATATAAAGCTAGTTTCAAGCTATTCAAGATACAGTATAACCTCGTTGTGGTAACGCTCTCGTTACAGTGACACTCATAAGCCAGTCCCGACAAAGAAAAAAGCTTCTTATATTGAAAGCATAGTGACATTTTGTTGTTGTGTGACACCTAAGGGTCGGTTACTAAAGTTGGCCTTTTGGCGAAAAAGTGCCCCCTTTTTGTGAAAAAGTGCCCCCTTTTTTTCGTTTTAGTCAAAAAGGCGAAAAAGTGCCCCCTTTTGTGAAAAAGTGCCCCCTTTTATGAAAAAGTGTCCCTCAAACAGGACAAAATTCTTACAAATTTGCATATTTTCCAAAAAGGGATGCTTTTTCCTAAAAATTAGGTGATTTTCCCAAAACGGTGTGCTTTTTACAAAAGACAGCTTTTTCACAAAATGGGGCATTTTTCACAAAAGCACTTTTTCATAAAGGGGCACTTTTTCACAAAGGGGGCACTTTTCACAAAGGGCACTTTCACAAAAGGGCACTTTTTCACAAAGGGGCACTTTTTCACAAAAGGGCACTTTTTCACAAAGGGGCACTTTCACACTTTTCACAAAGGGCACTTTTTCACAAAGGGGCACTTTTTCACAAAGGGGCACTTTTTCACAAAAAGGGCACTTTTTCACAAAGGGGGCACTTTTTCACAAAAGGGCACTTTTTCACAAAGGGGCACTTTTTCACAAAAGGGCACTTTTTCACAAAAGGGGCACTTTTCAAAAGGGCACTTTTTCGCCAAAAGGAGGCATTTTTCCGTATCGTCCGTATTTTTATCCAGTAAATTGACAATTTGGCACGGGGAGAATTCCGCGGGAGACAATTCCGCGAGAGACAATTCCGCGACGGAGAATCCCGCGAAATTTCAATTTTTGACGTCCCTGCTATGCAAAAACCAAATTCTGACACCGGATTCGTGTTCATAATGGTTGATTGCATGCCCAGGTGTTTTTAAATCTAAAACTCGTGGTCAAATTTGAAATATCAATTTTTTTTCAAATATATTTTTGTCCCGAGAGGAATTTGAAAATATACAATAAGTTAAGTTTTGACAAAGGTGAATATGGAATCGACCATGCTGAACACGAATCCGGTGTCAGAATTTGGTTTTTGCATAGCAGGGACGTCAAAAATTGAAATTCCGCGGAATTCTCCGTCGCGGAATTGTCTCTCGCAGAATTGTCTCGCGGAATTGTCGCCGTGCCGACAATTTGAGAGGTTCCCTTTATCACTTTATATTACGCAATAGTCAATCAACTTGTTTCAACACCCTCAAATCCAGCTTTTTCCATCAAGCACTCAATCTTTTTTGCGTCTTCAGAGTGGATCCGCTAAATGCTTTGACACAAAAACCCTAGCAAAAACTAAACAAACAAAAAGCTTTTCAATATCATCACAACCTGTTCCACCGGACGCCCTGTAGCACTGTCTATGGCTACATTTTTACAATCTTTTGCCGCTTCGCGGCAAAAGATGCCTAAAATCCAGGATACCTGGAATACCTTAAGAAAGTCATTTACCCTAAAAATGGTTTAAATAGGGTTTTGAATGAGTTCAAAAAAAAATTCATTTGCGGGGGGGCTAGTATACTCCGTAGGGTCGATTTTTCTAATCCAGGTTTTAATTTTGCTCAAGTTCTGTTTAGATTGCAACACCGGCTTTCCAGCAAAATATGGCCATAAAACGACATTTAAAAATACGAAATTTGAATTGCCCATTTCGTGTCAAGACTATCTCCTTAACAACACCAAACAAACCCCCTTGAAAAAAGAGAGATTCACAGATCAAGCATAGTGCACAATGGTCGTGACTGGATTTTACTTCTTTGCTGCCTTTTTTATTTTAAATAAAAAAGGTTCAAATACAGACTTTCAGTTACCGTATTTCCTCTATTGACTCCCCTCCCCAAAAGTGGAAATTTTGAATTTTTCGTCATTGCCTATCGACCCACTTTTTTAAATAGACTTTTGAGCATGTAAAAATGTAGCCATATCAAAATGTAGCCCAGATTCCCAGCTACATTCTGGCATGTTACATGCTCAAGAGTCTATTTAAAAAGTGGGTCGATAGGCAATGCCATAAAATTCAAAAGTCCCACTTTTGGGGAGGGGAGTTAACAGAGGAAATACGGTAATTTATTTATTTTTTTCTGATTTTCCATGCAAAATAAAACGAGCAAAAAAGTGATTTGACTAAACGGATGAATGTAGTGCAATGTCTATTTTTCTACCATTTTAATGGCTTGTGTCACTTCTTTTCTCACATTTAGACGTTTCTCACGTTGAAAGTAAAAGATATTAGCTGGTTTCAGGATGAGCTGATCTTATCCCTTTTTCCAGCAGGATTCCTAAAGGTCACTGCCAGCCGATAGAAAAGAAAAAAGATTTCCCATGTTTTAGCTCTAAAGTATTAAAAAAGGGTAAAGGGGTGTTTCCGGTTTTTTTTTCAAATGAAAGAAAAACGGGAACGGCAAAAAGTGATTTTTAAAAAAAATTGCCTTTATCCCTATTGTTTTGAAAACGCCAATAAGCAAAATTTCAAAACAACAGGGGGGATAAGATGTCCTAAAAGAAGCTGATTGACTCTAAATTAGGGTGATTTTAAAGGCAGGGTCATTTTCACAGGACTCTTTTTTTTTATTTTACGAAAATTTCAATGGGATTGTACTGGGATTGTGACAAGAAAAGTACAGGCGAAAAAGAAAAACGGCAGTAAAACAATTGCCACTGTAGTAGTTGTAGCTAGATGTCTTCGTTCCTGATAGCGGTAACGGCGACGTGAAAAGGATTCGATCAACATCCATGATTTGTCACGAGCCTGAAATATATTTATAGAAAAGTCAAAAACAACTTGATCACTATAATTACTTGATGAAGTGCCCTTCCTTACTAAACCAAGCTCTCCCGTTGCAGCCAATTGCTCTTTGATCACACTTTGCTGAGATTTTTCCTTCATTGGCACCTTTTAGAACACGATGTTTTGTGTACATTCGTCCCTGATGGATAAACTTCTTTTTTCCTTTATTTGAAAGAGCAGCATAAGGCTTGGCCAGTAGAGCTTCCATTTGTTTCACTTTCTGATAAAAACAATACATGAGTAAGCGAATCGAGAGTATTTAAGAAGCAATATTAATAGAAAAAACAATGTCAACGAGCCTTTTGGACCGCATTCCTTTATAAGCGGGCGCGTTTTGGGCGGGCGCCTTTTGTACTAGGGCGCCATTTGGCTCGGGCGCCTTCTGGGCGAACTCCGTTAATATTGTTGTTGATTGTTTTGAAGTGATAGTAAAGACTTCAGTTATCTTTATCTTGTTTTCTCACTTTATGATTGCTTAGACTACTGTCCTGCCGGTTTTACTAAAAAGTTCTTTTTTTTTAACTTTTTGTGCGTTTTTTGCTTTATCGGAATCTGATAATTTGGTGTTAATATGATCACTTCAAGAAGTGATAGTAAAGGCAATGGTGACCTTAATGTAAACACATCGATCGACCAAAACGAGGACTTCGTGTAGAGACGATTTTTTTTGAACGAGGACTTTTAAAAGTTTGAAAAATACCGTATTTTCTGTATTAAACGCCCACTCTCTAATAAACCTACATCTCAGCCCGAACAAATAATTTTGCGAATCTGTTTTCTGCGTTTTCTTAGTTAGCATGAATTAACCTGATCCTATTTTCAGATTTTAGTTGAGCGCCCAAAAATTTCAAAATGGACCCAAATAGATAGCCCGATAATTAGAGGTAGTGGATAACCGACAAGAACCCCCGGGGCGTTTAATACAGAAAATACGGTATACCGTATTTCCTATAATGAGGCGGCCAGGCGGCGGTAAATTCACCCACAAAATTTTTGATGTGACAAGTGCGACTCCTAGTGTTGCAAAACTAGTTTTCATAATACCAATAAGCCTCGATTTAAGGACAGCGTTTGGGGTCCCCCCTTAAATCGAGCGTCACACCAATCAGAATGGGTAGGAGAAACACCAAATTGCGCACACTCAAATTGCGCAAAACCCTTTCTTCATTTAACTGCTCTTTTCCTCATTTTATGCCTCCAACTATTCTCTGGCCATTATTATTGTTTTCATACGTATGTTTACAAGTTTTACGCCTGTTTTTTTAGATATGGAAAGCAACTTTAAGTGTGCGCAATTTGCGGTTGCGCAATTTGAATTTGCGCAATCTGGCGCTGCCCGATTTGTCAAAATAGAAACGTAGAACGTAGGTTTGTCGAACGTAGGTTTTGTCAAAATGAAACTAGTCAAGACAAATATTTTCATAACGAAATTTGTCAAAGACTAAAATTGATTTCCAGTAAAATATTGATTTTCTGCAGCAAATACATGAGTATTTCTCGGTGTTTTTACAACCGTAAAATTTATTTTTGGATCAACATGTAGCCCTGAATCTCTAGTTTCTGATGAGCTATCAATTGGCTCTATGTGCTTAGAAATAATCGAGAAAAATCTATTTTTATGAAACTACGTTTTCTTTTTCAAAACCATTAGTTCTCTCACTTTTACACATCGAGCAGTTAGCTCAGCAGATATCATCAGAGATTCAGGGCTACATGTTGATCCAAAAAACTAAATTCTATAATTGTAAAAAAACCGAGAAATACTCATGTTTATGTATTGTCAAAATGAAATTTGTCAAACGTAGGTTTTGTCAAAATGGAATTTTGTCAACAAATTGCCTTGGCCCCTTTAGTGCAAAATGTGAAAAATTAAAATTTTAGAGGTGTGATTTAGAGGTCGCGAGTCTATAGTGTCGCGAGTTGATATTTCACACTTCTACAAACCGTGTTTTGCCAAGATTTTTTAGATTTTTTTACCAGATAAGCTTCAATAAAATTGCTCTTTCAGAATGTTGATCGAATTGTACATCGAGAAAAACTTGAATGCAGGTTCATTTCGTGAAATGATTCAGAATATGTTTCGTATCAAGCGCTTCAAGAAAGGAGAGATTGTCGATCAGCATTGTCAAGAGGTCTACGTCTGCTGTGCCAGTTGTCCGTTTGAGTTGCATCTGATCAGGTCCGAGGAAGGCGTTGCTAAGAAAATTTGCATCAAAGACGAGCTACACTCACAAGGATGTTCGAATAAGGAAAGGACTCGTGTTGCGGAAAGAGTCTGGAATTCCAATTTACTCTTTACTCTGATGTAGATATTGTGTTGCCTACAAGACCTTGCTCGGGCTTGGAAAATTTACATTATATTGACGGCAAAATTTCGTCGGTCAGCAGTACACAAAAAACAAAGTTCTCCTGTTTAAGAATGGCCATAACTTTTTCAAAATTCTGCTACTAAAGATCGATTTTTATTGCCGACAATATTTTTTGGTACATGATGTCGAAAATATGATTTTCGCTTCGTCCTCCTTGTAGTTTGAGCCTTGCCCATCCAGAGGCCATCTACAAATGAGGACCCAAATTAAAGCAAGTAACTTGAGTAAACTTATATTTTTTTGCAGTTGCTGTTCTACATTAAGCAAATATGGCATTGTTAACAATCATTCATAAGTTTCCCTTCGATATTATTTTTGATGTGATTCTTTTTCTAAATAATGCATCTTACCTTCTCACACTGACTGTACTACTCTGCCAACTTTCTGCAACTTTGAAAAAAACTCTACAATTTCACTACCTTAGAAACCAAACAATTGGTATATAGTATACGGTAAAATATTGCGTACGCTCTAATTTACATTAACATTTTAGGCTGTATTGCAAGAGGTTCTGAACGAAATGGTTAAAGCGGAATGTGACAGTGACAAATCAAATTTGGTGGCAGAGGTATTCAATTACTAGCTTTCACATAATTTTGTCTTGAAGTGCGTTTTATAACCGTTTAGTATCTTGCCTTTTCTGTGATTTGCTCATCTAGGCTGTTTCTACCGTACACCGGAGTCTTTGATGTGAATTCCGCCCAGGTTACAATAACTTCTCTGATTGATGAGGCAATTGCATACCTGAATATTGATCTCAACAATCCCAAGCTTTACGATTGGAACTGTGATTTGGTGGACGTCGGCGGGAGTCTTTCTGCTTACACGACATTGACTTCTCGAGTGTTTGTGTTGGTTGAATCTGCTGGTTTGGACAATCGTTGAAGAAATATACATTACTATTATTGTTGATTTTCTGAAGTGCAAATAAAGAATTCAGTTATTGTTCAGTTATTGTTTGCGTTGTCTTGGGTTTGCACTAGGTTACGTGTGGAATAGTCTATTCGTTACCTATCACGATAAATTTAATTTTGCGCTTATCCCGTGTTGTTTTCCAAAAGTTAGAAATTTTGAAGTTGACGGAGTCACTTTTTATGCTAAAAATATTTCTGGAAAATTTCTACATTCCACCCCGAAACTGCATAAAGATCAAGTGTAGCATTTATGTAGCATTTATATTTTACTACTTATTTCTGCACACTCCTGCGTAACACAAGTCGCGTAACAAAGTCTATCAGAAACCAATCAGAAGAACGTTTTTAGTCTTTACTCGTAGACATCTTGTACTGTAAACGTTTATAAAAGTCTTACAGGCATTGTAGAAGTTAGGACTTCAGCTCATAATTAAATGTTTCCGAAATCAGCAATAGCAAGTCATTTTGCAGCATGTTTTGCGGTCGAGCCACTGTGTTGCAGGACTTGATTTTGCTGATCTATAAAATATTTCTATGTGAACCCCACGAGTCCTGAGTACAGTACTTTTATTAGATTGGTACAATCATATGGAATGCGGGATGTCTTCAACTTAAAATTAAAGTTGTTGGATGAAAACATTTGATACGTCGCAGTTAAGGAGGGCTATAAAATAACTTTTTTAAGGTGAGGAGAGAAGCGAAAAAGGCGCGATTAAAGCAATTGAATTGGCGCAAAACCCCAGTAAGAAAATTTTTGAGTGTGCACAGGTCGGGAAATTAGCGAGATCGATGGTTTTAGCTGATGATCCTGGTCCCCAAGTCGAAAAAGCTGATGGTGAAAGAAAGAAGAAAAGAAGACGCAAGAAGTTCAAAGGCATACCAGAAGTAACAAAGCGCCAATCTCGAGTTCAAGCGGGCCAAAATTGTCTGATGCAGCTACCGGATTGGTTACTCGTTTTTGTTTTCATAATTAACAACTGCTAGTTAATTATCGGTGTGAGTCTCTTACTTCCATTTTATTATTAAGGTACACCAAGTCATCGAAGGAAGCAGTGCGAGTGTTTGCTGAAGATAATGATGCTTTTGAAGCTTATCACAGGGGTTATGAATTGCAGGCACGTTTCTTTAGTTGCACTCAGTCTACAACTTCTAAGTTTCAGACGGCAAAGTGGCATACTAATCCAATTGACACAATCATTCGCGATCTTTCAACTTTACCAGATTGTTCCATAGTTGCAGGTAGAAATTTATTTCTTGCTACCGCATTAACTCTAGTAGTAGCCCGGGGTTACTAATTTTCAACCTGGGGAAGCTACTAGTAGAGGAGGGCTACAATTAGAGGGGAAAAATGGGCCTAAATAGGCCGATTTTTAGGGTGGCTACTATTCTTCAAACTCTCTCCAGGGGCTACAAATAGAGGGGGCTATTATTAGAGTAAATACGGTAATATTAATCGTGTTGCTTGAATAAACCAACGAGCTACAGACGTTGGTTGTGGTGACGCGAAGTTGTATAGGGTTAGTTTATCGTTTTCTTTTCAGACTAACTTATCATATTTTAGAAGCTTTGATCTCGGTTCATCGTCCATTCATTTGACTTGGTAGCCAGGAATGAAAATGTTGTTGTCGCTGACATGGTATTGATTGACATTGATAATTCATAATTTAATATATGGAGGTTTCAGTCATCGCTGCCACTGAAGAAAAATTCAGATGATGTTGCTGTCTTTTGCCGTTTGATGAATACCAATTTAACCGAATTCTTGCGTGAGGCCAATAGGTTCGGTCTATTTTTTCTCATCTTCTGATAATTTGGTCTGCTTTAGGATATTGAAAAAAAGGTAAGCTTATGTTTCTATGGTTAAACACATTTTTTATACAAAAAATTGGTATATAGTATATAGTAAAATATTGCGTACGCTCTAATTTACATTAACATTTTGGGCTGTATTGCCACAGGTTCTGAACAAAATGGTTAAAGAACAATGTGACAGTGACAACAAAAATTTGGAGGCTGAGGTATTCAATTACTAGCTTTCACATAATTTTGTCTTGAAGTGCGTTTTATAACCGTTTAGTATCATGCCTTTTCTGTTATATTTGCCTCAATGCTATCTCGATCTTTCACTACAGTATTTGATGTGAATTCCGCCCAGCAACAATAACTTCTCTGATTGATGAGGCAATTGAATACCTGGATATGGATCTCAACAATCCCATACCCGTGAGTACGTCCGTCCGTTGAAGTATGCAGACAGTCTGAAGGTATTTTTATTTGCATTCTAACCATTTTCTCTTAGCGTTCTGGTCTTGGGCGAATGGTGAAGCTGCTGAAGAGACAAAAGTCAAGCTTTGACTACCTTGAACAAGTGCGTCAGCATCTGAGAGGTTTCCCCAGCATTGATCCAAACACGGTGTGTAGTTATTTCAACTATTCTAATTTCTAGCACACTCGTTCTTTGTGGATTTCCTATGTGGACAAAAAGACGAGAAAGCTTGAGCGAGAAATCGAATTGGAGATGGGTAGCAAGTATTTCCTTGATCTGAAGAAGCATTATGTATATTACGGTTACTCGTAACAGAGTTTGTTAATGAGATTTCTGGTTTTCTCTTAAGCTCTTAAGTTTCAGAGAGCCAAGTGGCATACTAATCCAATTGACACAATCATTCGCGATCTTTCAACTCTACCAGATTGTTCCATAGTTGCAGGTAGAAATTCATTTCTTGCTACCGCATTCACTCTAGTAGTAGCCCGCGGTTTCTAATTTGCAACCACCTTCTTTGGAGGAGCTACTAGTAGAGGGGGCTACAATTAGAGGATAGAAAAAAAATAGAGAGTGGAAAAAAAAATATGGTATTGATTGGGTACACGGACAATTGACTCTTGGGACAATTGGCTCTCCGGGACAATTGACTCTCGGAACAATTGACTCTCAGAATAGCAAAAAATTAAATGATGTACCCAATTAGTTGTGTAAAATTAAAAATGATAGACAAAACAGTAAATCTTTTGTTTGCTAGTTTGTTTGCACTCTGAATTATTTGATCTGTTTTTTTTGCAGGTGTTAAAATCAAGAACATGAGCATCCGCAGCGCATTGGAACAGATCAACGCCGGTTACTTCTCGGACAGCAATGAAGTGGAAGAAGTGCAAGACGGAGAACCAGTCGCTAATGTGAAGCCAGTCACCAATGAGGAACCAGTCGCCATTGTGGATCCACCGGTATGTCTTTTATGTAATTTTAATTAGTGTTTTTGATTTCTGTACTATTTTTAAAATTTTCAGGTGATCATTCTATCGGAGAAAGGGAAGGCAATGCTCACTCATGAAGGATACCTCTTCTGGAAGCACATGAACAGCAAAGCAGGCGACAGAGCAATTTGGGGATGCATTAAAAGAAAAACAACTGATTGCCTCTCCCGAATTCATACACGCATCGCAACTGGGGAAGTGATCAAAACGATGGGAGCTCACAATCATGGCAAATCGGCCTCTAAGAACCATCAAGGCGGCGATCAAGACACAGGCCGAGGAAACGATGCATGTAAATCTTAAGCTTTATTATTATTTTTTACTATTTATCTTTTCATTAATTTATTTTATTTTCAGCATCCAGCGCAAATCTTCAATCAAATTCTTGGTGGAGTGCCGCAAGCCGTCCAAGCCAAGCTCGACAAAAGTGCCAGCAGGAAATTTGTGCAAAGAACAAGAAGAGCAATGAACAAAGTGCCAGCAACGCCCAATGGAATCAACTTTGCCGTGCCAGATACCTACAGAAACTACAAGTTCGGTCTTGATGAGCAAGAACTCTTCTTGCTGGCCGACTCAATGGACGCAGAACGGTAACATTATTTGTTTTACATGTTTTCTTTTAATTATTTCAATATTCTTTACAATTATTTCAGAATCATGATCTTTGGGCGAGAAAGCAACATTAACTGGTCGGGCTTGATGAAAGTTGTCTTCATGGACGGGACGTTCAAGATCACACCGGCGCCATTCTACCAAGTTAGTATTTTTATACAAAACCCAAATGGTCTATGAAAAGCTCTTCCAACTGGTTCGTGAGATGTGGCCTGCATTCTATCCAACAAGCATCAGTATCGACTTTGAGCAAGCTGTGGTGAATGCGATAAAAGAGAAGTTTCCAGCACCTCAAGTTGCCAATGCCGAAGGTGAAGCAGCAGCCGGTCCGCAAGTCTAACTAACTCAAATCTGGGGATGTTTTTTTCACCTGGTCCAAAACATGAAGAAGAAACTCGGAAAACATCACCTAAAGAGCCGCTATGAAAACGATGCCGACTTCGCAGTTCAATGTCGTAAGTTGTTTTATGTTTTATTTATTTATTCATTTTTTTTCCAGGAATGATAACGTCCATGGCCTTCGTTCCGCCTCAAGATTTGCTGAGGGTTTTTGCTGAGCTCTGGGAACTGATGCCTTTGGAACTGGAACCGGTCATGTTATACTTTGAGAAGAACTATATTGGTATGTTTTATTCACTTTTTTCCTTATTATTTTTAGTATTCTCATTTGAAGGAACCGAAACACGAAGGGACAATCTGCATGTGTTGGTGGAGCCAAAATTCGAGCACTCACTGTGGAACCTCTACACAAGAACTCTGGATGGAAGTCACCGTACCAACAACTATGCCGAGGCCGCCAATCACCGAATCCAAACTGAGCTTGATGTGTGCCATCCCGGGATCTGGAACTTTATTGACTGCCTGCGAGTGGTGCAACAAGGAAGGGACCATCAGTTCATCCAGTGGCAAGCCGGCAAGCGACCAAAAGGAAAGAGACTGAATTACAAAAAAGCTTACACCCGAATCCTGGACATTGTGCAGCAGTACGCCGTCAGAAACAACGAAGAATACCTCAAAGGCCTTGCCAATAATTATGATATGGATGATTGAAAATATTTTGTTATTGTTACTATTTTATTGTTCCTCACCCTCAAATGTTTCCTCAAATGTTCCTCGTTAATTGTTCCTCGTTAATCCTGCATTTGTTGTTGAACTCTTCTATAAAGTGCTTACGTGTATATTTCAAACCTTTTTTATATCTGAGAGTCAATTGTTCTGAGAGTCAATTGTCTTAAGAGTCAACTGTCCCAAAGAGTCAATTGTTCTGAGAGTCAATTGTCCTGAGAGTCAACTGTCCCAAAGAGTCAATTGTTCTGAGAGTCAATTCTCCTGAGAGTCAATAAGCATCCAAAAATGATTTCTGATTTTTTTTATCAAAACTGCCGACAAGGGCTGTACGAAATTTGGTAACGAAACATTTTGGTAACACCGAGAAATTTGGTAACAGCGAAATTTGGTAGCAAACATTTTGGTAACAGCGAAATTTGGTAGCAGCGAAATTTGGTAACAAACATTTTGGTAACAGCGAAATTTGGTAACAAGCTTTTTGGTAAGGGGTTTAATAAGAAATTTTTTGGTAACGGTAATTTCGCTGTCACCAAAAAGTTTGTTACCAAATTTCGCTGTTGCCAAAATGTTTTGTTACCAAAATGTTTTGTTACCAAACTACTTTACTAGGGGGTGAGCTATTAGTTTTGAGTTATTTTTCGATCAGCTCTCAGGGGTGAGTTATTAGAAAGAGTGAGTTAATGGAGAGGGGTGAGCTATTAGAACAAAAACAGTATTTGTGTACGTGATATTGATTGACATTGATAATTCATGATTTAACATGTGGAGCTTTCAGTTATCGCTGCAACTGAAGAAAGTTATGTTGATGTCGCTGTCTATTCAATGATGAAATTTCTTTAACTAGGTTTTGTCCAAAGGTTCGGATTTTTCATAATTTGGCTTTGGTCCCTTTAGTGCAAACAAAACAAAATTCCATAAAATTTAGAGGTCGGACTCTATATATCTCGACTTCGAAACTTTTGACACTTCGACCAAGGTCGCACTATATCGGGGTTCGCACTATATCGGAGTCGCACTATATCGGGGTTTGACTGTATTGAAAAAATGTAAGCTTCTGTTTCATGGTTAAACACATTTAAAAATACTTTGTGGTAAGCTGAAGATTGCTGAAGTCGCCAGTCGCTTTCGTGTTACAAATTTCACAACAGCTGTCGAAAAACGGAAGGTAGCTTTTAAAATTATCTAAACTAAGTCTGTCGAGTTCCTTTTAGAAGTCTCTTCACCAATTCTTCATATTGATGACGTTTGAAAGACAGGCAAGTGGAGAACAAGTGGAGAACATTTTATGATTTTACTTTCGGAATCATGTCTAAGGTCTTTCTAACACTTCAAAAGAATGCACAACAATATTAGCAATATCACAAATTAACAATATTAAATACAGCAATGGATGCAGCTTTTAAAACCGAAAAAGGTCGAGAAAAGATTTTATACCTTTTGTCTCCAAGGCCGTTTCTTCACTTTGGATGCCCCTTCTACAATGTTATACTCCTTTAAAAAAGTCCTCCAGCTCCATTAATTTTGCGTATGACATTCTGACAGAATAATTATCTAACAGCAGAATACGCAACCAAATAAAAATACTATTTTTGGAATTCGGAAAGAAATACCGCAAAAACAGTTCCATCCACAGAATCCCTCAACACAGAAACAATACGACCATAAATAATTCTTTTACTCACGCAATACACACCTCTCGAAAACAATTAAACGAGATTTCTTTCAAAATATTTTTTATAGAGGGGGGATTCCAGCTTTCCACCTTTGAGACTATACACACAAATATAACACAAATAACAACAGTCCAAACCAGCAGAGCCAATCGTAGAGCGCAGAACAGATAAATTTATCTGAACCGATAAATTTGTCTATGAGATAAAACACCGATCGATTTTATCTGATAGATAAAATTTATCTGTCAAAAATATCTGTCAAATAAAGTTTTGTTGGTCAGACAAAATTTTATCTAGCAGATAAAATCGATCGGTATTTTATCTGATAGATAAATTTATTGGTTCAGATAAATTTATCTGTTCTGCACACTACGGAGCCAATACACACAAATACGCGAGAAGTCATTACCTTTAAGCAGAATATCTCCGTCGGGGTTTAGGAAAACCATCACTTTTGAGAGGGTGTGAAACGAGATTTTTTATCCAAATATTTTGTATGATAGTATGGATTCCAGCTTTCCACCTTTGAGTACAACTTGAAACTTGAGTACAAAAATGGGTAAAACTTTACTTGCAACCGCAAATTACGCACACTTTTCTTTATTGCACTTTACTCATTTTCATGCCTCAACTATTCTCTGATGTAACAACGAAACAATTTATTTCCTTAACG
This sequence comes from Ditylenchus weischeri, assembly GCA_029231635.1. Classification (NCBI taxonomy): domain Eukaryota; kingdom Metazoa; phylum Nematoda; class Chromadorea; order Rhabditida; family Anguinidae; genus Ditylenchus; species Ditylenchus weischeri. Next base: position 131,815 of record JAMRYI010000426.1, read on the forward strand.
GCAATCTGTCTTGCCTGATCCGCGCTTGCCACTGAACAAATGCTTGAGAGGCTTGAGAATAAAGATGTGACGATCGCCCTTTCCTGCGATCATCCCTTTGCATTGGCTGCTGAGCCTTACGCGAGACCTTCTTCACCTTGGCTCGAACCTGAAATGAGACTGGTAGGAGTACAGTGTACGTCATGCGCCACGATGTGCGCTCGGCGCCAATTTTGTGAAAATACGGCGCTGGCGCCCCTAAAAAAGACGGCGCCCACTGGCGCTGTTTCTGAAAAAGGCCGGTGCCGAAATTTTTCTCCGAGCAACTATGCCTGCTTCCGTTGATCTAGCTGGGGGCTTCTTACTTCGATCGGTATTTCAATACGCTTGTCCACGAACATAGCTAAAATGCAAAAAAATTATCGAGCATATACTTGCTACAAATACTATCGTAAACAATATGTTTCCATGCCCTTTTTTGATCCCTTCACGACATGTGCAGCTGTAACAGACAGCGTTTGGCGTCACAACATGATATCGGTAGCGCTCATCCGATAAGTCTTTCCACGAAGTAAAGGTTGATGCCAAGTACTTTCTGCACATAATTTTTGATTGCAATATTTGAAAAAATTCAAAATTGACACACCTAATCCAAGCAATCATAGCAGCATCAGATTCTTGGTCCGTAGTTTTTGCTGGAATCAAACAACGATGTCCAATCTTTTTCACGTGTCTTCTTTCCTGATTCAAGAGAAAGCCGGAATGGAGTAAGTTGGAAGAGACCGAATAAATGAGCGAAGGATTTTAAAAGAAACCCATAATTTTGCTTAAAAATCCACTTTTACCATAAAGTCTGGTGACAGACTCCACTGCTTTACAAGCTTTTCCCCTCAACAATGAATTGGCCAAATGGAAGAAGCCTACGAAGGGAATTTCACTGCTTTATAGTTCTGTTCATCGATTTGAGCATCTCTTTTGTATAAAGGAACCCCGAAGCTGCCTCATACCAATTAGAAACTGCGCTTTCAATCCATTGCTCTCGAAAATATTCTGTAAATTGGTTAACGCCAGAGAAGCGACTTTAGCTGCGACGCCAATATTAATCATCAAACCAGCATCTAAAATTGTTATTTTCATTTTCCGTAGCTTTCACCTTCTGTATCTAAAAAACAACAACTTAGTCGGAAACTATCTGAAGTAATAGATTTGTGCAGAAGAAACATTTTCTTTTCTATTTCCTCCCTGATTGATAGATTTAAGTTCTCGATCGATGTTTCTGTTTTTTACGAAAAGCATTCGGAAGAGTTCTTTCCACAGCTAAAAATAATGTAAAAAGTTCTACAAAAATATTCGAAAATATTCTGTCTACCATGAAAGTTGTAGAAATACACCTGAAGATATCGCCTGACATCCGTCTGCCAAAACTGCTGTGCATAACTGTTCGTCCCCCTAGTAAATTGTTTGAATGACGCACTCATAAGTATCAGTACATTCCCCGGAACCAATAGCCGGACCAGTTGGAAGAACTTTCTCTCAACATCAGAGAATTTGCAGAGCAGTTTGCTTTCTTTCCGTTTTTCTTCATCGTGATAATGTTCAATGAAAACAGCGAAAAAGCTGAAATACAGTTGCGGAAAAAGTTACTGCCTGATCAGAATTTCCATTTTTGAGAAAACTGTTTGAATTTAATTATTTTTCAAACGGAAAAGGAAAACGAAATAGACAGTCTTGTAGAATTTCACGCTCTACAAACTGGTATTTTTGTTCAAAGATTCATTTAAAATTTATGCAAAAATCGCAAAGTTTGAAACAATGCAAAAATAAGGTCACGAAAAAGTTACCGCCCGATAACGTTTTATTCCAAACAACGCACCAAAACAACATTTTAATATTTTGTAGCATATCCGTTAGATCAATAACAGCCTGGCATCTTCTTGGCATTGACTCCACGAGCTTTTCCAGGCGTTCTTTCGGAATCGACTCCATGCTTTCTTCACCGCTTTGAATAGTTCGTCCGACTTCTTGTGCTTGACCCACCCATTCTTCGTTCAGCTTCATACCACAGATTCTCGATCGGATTTAGGTCTGGAGATTGAGCGGGCCATTGCATAACATCGACGCTGTTGTCCTGGAGCCATTTGTGATGATCTTGGCCTTGTGCGGATCGTTGTCCTGCTGGAAGATCTAGAAAAGTCACGAATAATAAGGTCAGAGAGGAGTTAATCTACTAGTACCAAGTTTTCATCCGGATGCGAGTTTTCAGATGTTCCAAATGAGAGAGCATTGTTTCGAAAAGGATCTGTTGATACTGAAACCGATCCATCTTGCCATTCACCAGTCTGAAGGTCCAAGTCCATGCCACGAGAAACAGCCCCAGACCATAATGTTTCCTCCACAAATTTAACGGTGCCTTTGTGTACTTTGGATCGAAGCGCTTATTAACCTGACGCCTTACATAACCTAAAAACATTGTTTACGACGAAAAGAAAACAAAATCAACCTTTTCCATCACTTCCGATCATGTTGAACTTCGATTCATCCGACCAAACACGCTCTTCCATTGATCGACAGTCCAATTTTGATGTTCCTTCGCAAAACTGAGACGTTCTTTGACATTCTTTGGCGATATAAACGGCTTTTCGGCTGGACGACGACCAAATGACCAACCTAAAAACATCAATCAACACGGTAAATATTAAAAGCAACCTCAATGAGACGATTCTGTACTGTGCGCACCGTTATGTCATCCAACTTTAGCTCTTCACAATTTCAGGGACCGTAAAGCTTTGGATTCTCCCTCGATTTTCGAGCAATCATTCAGTCGACCCTGCAACAACTACTGATGTCATGTGTGCCTAGTTAATTATAATGCTACCTGCCACTTGTCTTTCGCTTCCGGCCATCCTTTTGTACTTTTCGATTCTTTTTGGCGATGGTAAGCATCACGAACACTTTCCTTCGGTATTCCCACGTGATCAGCGATTCTTGTGAAGCTCCATCTTTCATCTGTGTCGTGTAAGCGAACGATAAGCCTTTCCGTAACTTGATCAATCGATTTAGACGCATCTAAACATAATAACACATGAAAATTCATAAAACCACCACAAAATACAAGGAAATGTTATCGGGCGGTAACTTTTTCGTGACCTTATTTTTACTGTTTCAAACTTTGCAATTTTTTGCATAAATTTTAAATGAATCTTTTGAACAAAATACCATTTTGTAGAGCGTGAAAATTCTCTACAAGACTGTCTATTTCGTTTTCCCTTTCCGTTTGAAAAATAATTAAAGACAGTTTTCTCAAAAAATGTGGAAATTCTGATCGGGCGGTAACTTTTTTCCGCAACTGTATGCTATAAAACATTATTTCTGATACGAAAAAAAGAGTAGCGGGCTATGAGCCACGAAAAAATTTTGAAAAAGGCTGAAATATGGCACAAAAATGCTGAAATATGCCGCGAAAAAAAATTGGTCGCATATAAAAAATCCTTTTCGTGGCATTTAAGCATTCCGTGAATAAATCATATTATGCATTAAAAATTCACGAGTTGTCATATGGCGAAAATTTGAAATTCGAATTAAATTCACAAGATTCCGCTTCATTTTTATACTAAGCGGCTTTTCTCTTGTTTTTCTGGTTCATTCTTGAGAATATTCATTTCACAACCCTATTAGATACTCTTTGTTACATATAGGTTAAATTACGACTATTTCTATAAGTTCTACGTGTAGCCTAGTGGGTTGGCTTCCACTTTTTACGTTATAACACTCTTCTACTAAACGGTCGCGAGCAACAACAACAAATGTCACTATGATTTCAATATAAAAGCTTTTTCTTTGTCGGGACTGGCTTATGAGTGTCACTGTAACGAGGCGTTACCACAACGAGGTTATACTGTATCTTGAATAGCAAACTAGCTTTATATGACAATTTTGATTATCTGAGTAAAAACTCTATAATAAAAAGAAGCAAACCACAATAACCAGTTTTGAGTCTGAATGACGAGAATCTATATGTCGTTAGCTTGTTTTGTTTTACAACATCCTTGATAAAAAATTATTTTTTATCCATGTCTTTTAACTAAGGCTCTATAAACGGGCTTTTTAGGACCCACAGTTAATCATCCCTCCATAAGTGGCCCCTCTACAAATGGGCACCCGAGGCTTTGGTACCTATGGGTGCGCGTTTATAGAGCGTTGACTGTACAACCATTTTTATATTCTTTTCATGAATTTTTTTATATTCTAAGTGTTTTGTGCCACGGGTAATCTTATCACCTTGCCATCAATCTATACAAAGAAATGTCTAATCCTGTTTGCGGTTAGATCAGCTTCCTCAAACCTGTTTCGGCTGACCAGGGAGGAAGTGGTTGCATAAAGCTGACAAATAGATTGTCTGGTTTCGTAACAAAAGCCAGTATAATGTTTCTTTATGCTAGAATTTTTCCACCCTTCTAACCGTTGAACACTCCATTATCACCAGCAAGTCATTTTTCACACACTAAGAAATACTCTCCTGAGCAATTGACAAAGAAATTCGTTAATAAAAACAAGTTTATTGGGCTGAATATTTGTTAAACCTAAAATCCATCGTCTTTAATTAGCTGGTAGACGGGAGGTTGAAAAAGATGAGGCGATATCATTTACGTTAGCTGCAAACAATTTGTGTTACTGCATCAAAAACTATTCAGCCAAAAGGGGAAGTGATCAGAAGTACTCTGATGGTTAGAGGTGGGGTGAAAGCTGTTAAGAGGATGGTCTTGATACGAAATGGGCATTTCAAATTTCGTATTTATTTTTTAAATGTCGTTTATGGCCATATTTTGCTGGAAAGCCGGTGTTGCAATCTAAACAGAACTTGAACAAAATTAAAACCTGGATTAGAAAAATCGACCCTACCGGAGTATACTAGCCCCCCGCAAATGAAATTTTTGAACTCATTCAAAACTGGCACCATTTTAGGGTAAATGACTTTCTTAAGGTATTCCAGGTATCCTGGATTTAGGCATCTTTGCCGCGAAGCTAAAAGATGCCTAAATGTTAGCCATATCAAAATGTAGCCAGATTCCCAGCTACATTCTGGCATGATACATGCTCAAGTCTATTTAAAAGTAGGTCGATAGGCAATGCCATAAAATTCAAAAGTCCCACTTTTGGGAGAACAGAGGAAATACGGTAATTTATTTATTTTCTGATTTTCCATGCAAAATAAAACAGGCAAAAAATTGATTTGACTAAACGGATGAATGTAGTGCAATGTCTATTTTCTACCATTTTAATGGCTTGTGTCACTTCTTTTCTCACATTCAGGTTGAAAGTAAAAAGATATTAGCTGGTTTCAGGATGAGCTGATCTTATCCCTTTTTCCAGCAGGATTCTTAAAGGTTACTGCCAGCAGATAGAAAAGGAAAAAGATTTCCCATGTTTTAGCTCTAAAGTATTAAAAAAGGGTAAAGGGAGTGTTTCCGGTTTTTTCAAATGAAAGAAAAACAGGAACAGCAAAAATGATTTTGAAAAAAATTGCCTTTATCCTGTTGTTTTGAAAACATAATAAGCAAAATTTCAAAACAACAGGGGACCAAAAACAATTTTTCAAAAAAATCACTTTGCCGTTCAATTTTCATTTGAAAAAAACCAGAAGCTGATAATACACCAAAAAGAGGCATCTACGAGACGCCGGCAAAGAGGTTAAACTTTTTCCAAATAAAGAAGTTTATAGCATTTGAATGTAAATCTTGAAAAGATCAAGCTACCAGATTACGAAATTAATTGCTTGAATTGAGGTGGGAAGAGTAAGATGTCCTAAAAGAAGCTGATTGACTCTAAATTACCAGGGTGATTTTAAAGGCAGGGCCGTTTCACAGGACTCTTTTTTATTTTACGAAAATTTCAATAGGATTGTACTGGGATTGTGACAAGAAAAGTACAGGCGAAAAAGAAAAACGGCAGTAAAACAATTGCCACTGTAGTAGTTGTAGCTAGATGTTTCTCTTCGTTCCTGATAGCGGTAACGGCGACGTGAGAAGGATTCGATTCACATCCATGATTTGTCACGAACCTGAAATATATTTATAGAAAAGTCAAAAACAACTTGTCACTATAATTACTGGATGAAGTGCCTTCCTTACTAAACCAAGCTCTCCGTTGCAGCCAATTGCTCTTTGATCACACTTTGCTGAGATTTTTTTCCTTCATTGGCACCTTTTTAGAACGATGTTTTGTACATTCGTCCCTGATGGATAAACTTCTTTTTCCTTTATTTGAAAGAGCAGCATAAGGCTTGGCCAGTAGAGCTTCCATTTGTTTCACTTTCTGATAAAAACAATACATGAGTAAGCGAATCGAGAGTATTTAAGAAGCAATATTAATAGAAAAAACAATGTCAACGAGCCTTTTGGACCGCATTCCTTTATAAGCGGGCGCGTTTTGGGCGGGCGCCTTTGTACTAGGGCGCCTTTGTCAGGCGCCTGAAACCCGTTAATATTGTTGTTGATTGTTTGAAGTGATAGTAAAGACTTCAGTTATCTTTATCTTGTTTTCTCACTTTATGATTGCTTAGACTACTGTCCTGCCGGTTTTACTAAAAGTTCTTTTATTTAACTTTTGTGCGTTTTTTTTTTTATATCGGAATCTGATAATTTGGTGTTAATATGATCACTTCAAGAAGTGATAGTAAAGGCAATGGTGACCTTAATGTAAACACATCGATCGACCAAAACGAGGACTTCGTGTAGAGACGACTTTTTTTGAACGAAGACTTTTAAAAGTTTGAAAAATACCGTATTTTCTGTATTAAACGCCCACTCTCTAATAAACCTACATCTCAGCCCGAACAAATAATTTTGCGAATCTGTTTTCTGCGTTTTCTTAGTTAGCATGAATTAACCTGATCCTATTTTCAGATTTTAGTTGAGCGCCCAAAAATTTCAAAATGGACCCAAATTTTTCCCGATATTTTTTGAGTTGAAAAATAAACGCCCCGGGGCGTTTAATACAGAAAATACGGTATACCGTATTTCCTATAATGAGGCGGCCAGGCGGCGGCAAATTCACCCGCAAAATTTTTGATGTGACAGGTGCGACTCATAGTGTTAGCAAAACTTATTTTAAGTTGAATAACAGTCATAAACTAGTTTTCATAATACCAATAAGCCTCAGAATGGGTAGGGGAAACACCAAATTGCGCACACGTAGATTGCGCACAAATCAAATTGCGCATCCGCAAATTGCGCAAAACCCTTTTCTTCATTTAACTGCTCTTTTTCCTCATTTTAATGCCTCCAACTATTCTCTGGCCATTATTATTGTTTTCATACGTATGTTTACAAGTTTTACGCCTGTTTTTTTTAGATATGGAAAGCAACTTTAAGTGTGCGCAATTTGCGGTTGCGCAATTTGAATTTGCGCAATCTGGCGCTGCCCGATTTGTCAAAAACGAAACGTAGAACGTAGGTTTGTCGAATGGGTTTTGTCAAAAACTAGTCAAGACGAATATTTTCATAACGAAATTTGTCAAAGACTAAAATTGATTTCCCGAAGTAAAATATTGATTTTCTACAGTAAATACATGAACATGAGTATTTCTCGGTGTTTTTACAACCGTAAAATTTATTTTTTGGATCAACATGTAGCCCTGATTCTCTAGTTTCTAGTTTCTCAATTGGCTCTATGTGCTATAGGCTTAGAAATAATCGAGAAAAATCTATTTTTATGAAACTACGTTTTCTTTTTCAAAACCATTAGTTCTCTCATTTGTAAGTGAGTCTATAGTGAGTCTATATAACGTGAGTCTATAGTGTCGCGAGTTGATATTTCACACTTCTATTAAGGCCCCACTTTCTAATAAGGCGCCACTTCCAAAGGGATGTTGAAAAAAGGCCCCATGGGGCATTATTAGAGATAATACGGTACTTTGTGAAGCTACAAACCGTGTTTTGCCAAATATCGTACTGCCAAATTCCGGTTGCCGAATCTCGCTTTTAACACATCTCATTTTTGCTAAATCCACCACAACCTTACACCCTGTACAAATGAGTTTATTTATCTTGTGCACCTCTAATACGTATATATTTTTTTACCAGATAAGCTTCAATAAAATTGCTCTTTCAGAATGTTGATCGAATTATACATCGAGCAAAACTTGGATGCCGGTTCATTTCGTGAAAGGATTCAGAATATGTTTCGTATCAAGCGCTTCAAGGAAAGGAGAGATTGTCGATCAGCATTGTCATGAGGTCTACGTCTGCTGTGCCAGTTGTCCGTTTGAATTGCATCTGATCAGGTCCGAGAAGGCGTTGCTAAGAAAATTTGCATCAAAGACGAGCACACTCACAAGGATGTTCGAATAAGGAAAGGACTCGTGTTGCGGAAAGAGTCTGGAATTCCAAAGTACCTCTTTACTCCGATGTAGATATTGTGTTGCCACAGCAAAGACCTTGTTCGGGCTTGGAAAATTTACATTATATTGACGGCAAAATTTCGTCGGTCAGCAGTACAGGGTGTAACAAGAAGTTCTCCTGTTTAAGAATGGCCATAACTTTTTTTCAAAATTCTGCTACCAGATTGTTCCATAGTTGCAGGTAGAAATTCATTTCTTGCT